>PVIA01007398.1:0-79572 GCA_004024845.1 Tonatia bakeri | reverse complement strand
ATTTAACATATCTATGTAGCCAGTCAAAGGTTATAGATATGTTAAATGACCACACCCCAGAGGTTAGCTGCAGAGCTGTTGCTATGCAAAACAGCTCTCAATGGGCCTGCTCCATTTGTCCCTTTCCCCCACCCACACCTGGGGGGCGGGGTAGGACATCCTAGCATTTTCTGAACACCTTGAGTTCTGGACCCCATTTTAAATGTCCATTTGGGGTCCCCCCTCTTGGCTGCACCCTGTAACAGTATAATACTATCCAGTTCCATCCATGATGTTGCAAAGAGTAAGAGCTCTTTCTTTCTTTCTGTTGTGTAGAATTCCATTGTGTAGATATATTATAGTTTTTTGATCCATTCATTTACTGATGGGCACTTGGGTTGCTTCCAACACTTGGCTATTGTAAATTGTGCTGCTAAGAACATTGGAGTGCATACGTTCTTTTGAATTGGTGTTTCAGGATTCTTAGGATATACCATATCTCAGTATTAACAGGAACCTAATCAATAAAACAAACAAACAAGCAAAGAATAGCCAAAGACATTAAAACTGAGAACAAGCTGACAGTAATCAGAAGGGGGGGGGCTGGTAATGTGGGGAAAGGGTGAAGGGCTTACAGAAACAATTATAAAGGACATATGGACAACAATAAGGAGGGGTGGAAGTGGGAGAGGGAGGTGGGGAGGGCTGGGGTGGTGTGGAGAGGTGGAGGGAAAAGGCAGAAAACTGTACTTGAACAACAATAAAAAAAGATGCATTACATCTATCAAAAAATAAATAAAATAAAATAATTTATCTGGCTCAAAAATAAAATAAATAGATGAATGAATGAATGAATGAATAAATAAATAAATAAAATATATTTAAAAATAAAATAAAAATGCTGCAATTAACATAGGGTGCATATATCTTCATAGGATTGTGATTGTTTACTTTAGGTAAATGCCCAGAGTAGAATTACAGGATATATGGTAATTCTATTTTTTTACTTTTTTTATTTTTAGAGGAACCTCCATACTGTCTTTCATAGTGGTTGCACTAATGTATATTCCCATGAACTATGAACAAGAGTTCTCTTTTCCCTACATAGTTGCCATATGATTTTTTTAAACAATTTTCATTCTCAAAAGATCTCAAAAGTATGAGATCTCATTGTGGTTATGATTTGAGGTGCCCAGATGAATAGTGATATGGAGAATCCTTTCTTGTATCTGTTGGCCAATTTGTATGTTTTGTTTGGATACAATGTCTATACAGATTCTCCGCCTACATTTTTTATTGTATTTTTCCATTACTATTTATTCTCCACATATCCCACTTCCCCTGATATCACCACCCTGTGGTCCAGGTCTATGAGTTGTTTTTCCTTTTTCCATGATCTTTTTCTATGTGACCTTTTTCTGCCATGTAGCTATCATTCTGCTCTCTATCTATGAATCTGTCTGTATTTTGATGGTTAGTTCAGTTTGTTTATTAGATTCTACAGATGAGTGGAATCATGTGGTGTTTGCCTTTCTCTGACTGGTTTATTTCACTTAGCATGTTTTCTAGGTCCATCCATGCTGTCACAAATAGTAAAATTTTCTTCTTCTTCTTAAACAGATGAGTAGTATACCATTGTATAAATGTGCCAAAGTTGTTTTATCAACTCATCTACTGATGGGCACTTGGGCTGGTTCCATATCTTGGCAATTGTAAATAATGCTTCAGTGAACACAGGGGTGTTTATGTTCTTTTGAATTAGCATTTTGGGTTTCTTTGCATATGTTCCAAGAAGTGGGATTGCTGGGTCAAAAGGCAGATCCATTTTTAATTTTTTGAGGTATTTTCATACTGCTTTCCACAATGACTGCACCAATCTGCAATTTCACCAGCAGTGCAAAAGAGTCCCTCTTTCTCCACATTTTCACCACTACTTGTTGTTTGTCTACGTATTAATAATAGTCATTCTGACAGGTATTAGGTGATATCTCATTGTCATTTTAATTTGCATTTATGTGATGATTAGTGATGCTGTGAATTTTTTTGTGTGTCTATTGGCTATCATGTCCTCTTCAGAGAAGTGTGTGTTTAGGTCCTTTGCTCATTTTTTAATTGGGTTGTTTGTTTTTGTCTGTATGTGTTCAGTTTTATACGTTCTTTATATGTTTTGGATATTAATTGCTTATCAGATGTACCAGCAAATATGTTCTTCCATTCTATGAATTGTCTTTTTATTTTGTTTATGGTTTCTTTTCTGTGAAAAATCTTTTCAGTTTGATATAGTCCCATTTGTTTACTCTTTCTTTTGCTTTCCTATCCTGAGGAGATATATTAGATAAAATATTGCTATGAGGAATGTCAGATTTTACTGCCAATGTTTTCTTCTATGATTTTAATGATTTCAAGACTAACATTTAACTCTTTAATACATTTTGAATTTATTCTTGTATGTGGTTTCAGAAGGTGGTCTAGTTTCAGTTTTCTGTATTTATCTGTCCAATATTTCAACACCATTTATTGAATAAACTGTCATCATCCTATTTTATATGCTTTCTTCCTCTGTTGAGTTGAATATAAAAGTGTGGGTTTCTTTTTGGATCTCCAATCTGTTCTATTGATCTACGTATCTGTATTTATGCAAGTATCATGCTTTTTTTTTAAGCACTTAAAAAAATTGTTTTTCAAGAACAGTTGTATCCATTTTCTTCTATCACCTCCCCCTAACCCCACCCACACCCACCTCCCACCCTCAATCCTACCCGACTTTGGATTTGTCAATGGGTCCTTTATACAAGTTCCTTGATGACCTTTCTCCTTCTTTCTCTCATTATCTCCCTCCCCCCTCCCCTCAGATTACTGTCAGGTTGTTCTTTATTTCAATGTCTCAGTTTATATTTTGCTTGCTTGTTTGTTTTATTGATCAGGTTCCACTTATAGGTGAGATCATATTGTATTTGTCTTACACTGACTGACTTTTTTCACTTAATATGATGCTTTTTAGATCCATCCATGCTGTCTCAAAGGGTAGGAGCTCCTTCTTTCTTTCTGCTGTGTAGTATTCAACTGTGGAAATGTACCACAGTTTTTTATCCATGAATTTATAGATGGGCATTTAGGTTGATTCCATCACTTGGCTATGGTAAATTAAATTGTGCTGCTATGAACATCAGGGTGCATAAGTACTTTTGAATTGGTGATCCAGGATTCTTAGGGTATAGTCCCAGCATTGGGATTGCCAGGTCAAAAGGCAGTTCCATTTTTCATTTTCTGAGGAAATTCCATACTGTTTTCCACACTGGCTGCACCAGTCTGCATTCCCCACAACAGTGTACTTGGGTTCCCTTTTCTCCACTACCTCTCCAGCACTTGTTATTTGTTGATTTGTTTATGAAGGCCATTCTGACATGTGTCAAGTCATATCTCATTGCGGTTTTAGTATAAGTTTTTCTGATGGCTAGCAATGCTGAGCATCCTTTCATATATTTCTTGGGCCCTCTGTATGTCCTTGGAGATGTGTCTGTTCAGTTCCTTTGCCCATTTCTTAATTGAGTAATTTGTCTTTCTGGAGTGGAGTCATATGAGTTCTTTCTATATTTTGGAGATAAAACTCTTGTCAGAGGTGTCATTTGCAAATATATTTTCACATATGGTTGGTTCTCTTTTATTTTGCTGATGTTTTCTTTAACCATGCTGTTTTGATTAATATGTCCTTATGATATAGCTTGATATTAGATAACATGATTGCTCCAACTTCATTTTTCTTTCTCAGGAGTATTATTGCTATGCTGGGCCTTTGTGATTCTATATAAATTTTTGAAATATTTGTTCTAGTTCTGTGAAATATATAATCAGAATTGGCATGAATTGCATTGAATCTATAGATTGATTCGGATAACATCAAATTTTAATACTGTTAATTCTTCCTATCCATGATCACGGTATACTTAATCTTATTTAATCTTCTTCAGTTTATTTCTTCAGTGTATTAAAAGTGTATTATACTTTTCTAAGTACAAGTCTTTAATATCCTTGGTTAGATTTATTCCTAGGTATTTTATTCTTTTTGAAGCAATTACTAATGGGATTGTTTTCTTAATTTCCCTTTCTGATAGCTCATTTTTGGCATACAAAAATGCAACTGATTTCTGGATATTCATTTTGTATCCTGCTACTTTGTTGAATTCATTTATCAGTTTTAGTATTTTTTTCATGGAATCTTTAGGGTTCTTTATGCATATTATCATGTCATCTGCAAATAATGACATTTTTACTTCTTCCTTTTTATTTGGATGTCTTTTATTTTTTCTTCTTGTCTGATTGCTATGGCTAGGACTTCCAGTCCTATATTGAGTGAGAGACTGAAAGCAGACATCCCTGTTTTATTCCTGAAGTTAAGGGGAATAATTTTCACTTTTGCCCATTGAGTATGATGTTGGCAGTAGGTTTCTCATATATGGCTTTTAGTATGTTTAGATGTGTTTCCTCTATTCCCACTTTACCTAGGTTTTCACCATAAATGGGTGTTGGATTTTATCAGATGCTTTTTTCTGCATCTATTAATGTGTTTATGTTTTTATCCTTCATGTTGTTTACAAATCAATAAATGTGATAAACCTTTGCTTTCTTAAAAGTATTTTTTATTGATTATACTATTACAGTTTTTCCAGTTTCCCCCCTTTACCCACATCCACCCTGCCCCCAATCCTCCAGCATTCTCCCACTTAGTTCATGTCCATGGGTTGCATATATGTTTGTTGAGTCCTCTGTTTCCTGTGCCAATTTTTATCTTTCCCCATCTATTTTATGCCTACTAATTATGCTTCTTCTTTCCTGTACCTTTCCCCACTATTACTCCCTCCCCCCTTCCTACTGAACTCCCTCTGTGAGATATCCATTTCTTTGATTCTGTTCCTGTTTTGGCTGTTTGCTCAGTTTTTGTTTTGTTGTTTTTCTTTTCTTTTAGGTTCATTTGTTGATAGTTGTGAGTTTGTTGTCATTTTATTGTTCATATTTTTATCTTTTTTCTTAGATAAGTCCCTTTAATGTTTCATATAATAAGGGCTTGGTGATGATGAACTCTAACTTGACCTTATCTGGGAAGCACTTTATCTGTCCTTCCAATCTAAATGAAATCTTTGCTGGATAGAGTAATCTTGGATGCAGATCCTTGCCTTTCATAACTTCAAATGCTTCTTTTCAGCCCCTTCTTGCCTGCAAGCTTTCTTCTGAGAAACCAGTGGATAGCCTTATGGACACTCCTTTGTAGGTAACTGTCTCCTTTCCTCTTGCTACTTTTAAGATTCTCTTTTTGTCTTTAATCTTGGGTAACTTAATGATGATGTGCTTTGGTGTGTTCCTCTTTTGGTCCAACTTCTTTGGGACTCTCTGGGCTTCTTGGACTTCCTGGAAGTCTATTTCCTTCACCAGATTGGGGGATTTTTCCTTCATTATTTGTTCAAATAAATTTTCTACTTCTTGCTGTTGTTCTTCTCCTTCTGGCACCCCTATAATTTGGATATTGGAATGTTTCAAGTTGTCTCAGAGGTTCAAAAGTCTCCCTTCATTTTTTTTTGAATTCTTGTTTCTTCATTCTGTTCTGGTTGGATGTTTATTTCTTCCTTTTGTTCCAAATCATTAATTTGAGTCCTGGTTTCCTTCCTGTCACTGTTGGTTCCCTGAATGTTTTGCTTTATTTCATTTTTGGTATCTTTCACTTGCTCTTTCATTTTTTGGCCAAGCTAAATTAGCTCTGTGAGCATTTTGATTACAAGGGCTTTAAATTCTCTATTACATGGACTGGCTATCTCCTCATCACTTAGCTCTGTTTCTGAGGTTTTGCTCTGTTCTTTCATTGTGGCCCTATTTCTTTGTTCAGGTCATGTGTTAAATTGTAAGGGGGTGGGGCCTTAGGTGTTCATCTGGACAGGGCAACCCTCCTTGCTGTGCTGGGTGCTGCTTGTGGGGGAAGAGCCAGAGAGGAACAATGCAGCTCCTCTGCTCATCTCTAGTCCACTTTCCAACAAACTCTTTTGTGAGACTGTGAGTTTCTCCCACAACCAGCTCTGAGCCTCAGTTTCCCATTAAGTCGCCCCAACCAGCACTCTTTATGATACAGTCTTGATAGATTATATGTGTATAGAATTTATCCTATTTTTCTAGGCTGTCAAATTATTTGGCATATTAGTAATGGGTCACAGCATTTTCTTGTATCTCTGTGTAATCTGTTGTAACGTCTACTATTTCTTTCCTTATTTATTTGAGTTCTTCCTTTTTGTGTGTGTGAGTCTAGTGAAAGGTTTTTCTATTTGTTTTTATTTATTTATTTATTTATTTTTATTTTTTATTATTTTTAGAGAGGGAAGGGAGGGGGAGAGAGAGAGAGAGAGAAACATCAATGTGCGGTTGCTGGGAGACATGGCCTGCAACCTAGGCATGTGCCCTGACTGGGAATTGAACCTGCGATGCCTGGTTCGCAGCCCGCGCTCAGTCCACTGAGCTACACCAGCCAGGGCCTTATTTGTTTTTATTTTTAAAAATACTTTTTAGTTTTATTGATTTTCTATTATCTCTTTAGTGTCTATCATATTTTGTCACCCTAATCTTTGTTATTTACATGTTTTTACTAACATTGGCCTTTGCTTTTTCTTTTCTATATCCTTGATGTATAATTTATGTAATTTTTGAGGATTTTTTCTTAATTTTGGCCTTTATTGCTATGAACTTCCTTCTTAGAGCTACATTTTCTTCATCCCATACAATTTGGTATGTTTTCTCTCCATTTTATATTTTTTCTCAAATTATGTTTATTTTCTATTTTCATTTATTTTCTGGGATGCAAATTGTCTACAAGGTTTATATCCTTTTTTTGGTTGGCTTCTATTATAATTATATAGTGTCCTTCATTGTCTCTTACTATAGCCTTTGTAAAGTCTGTTTTGTCAGATATAAGTATTGCTATCCTAGATTTTTTTACATTTACATGACATATCTTTTTTCATCCCTTTACTTTTAGTCGGTGTGAATCTTTTGTTCTCAGATAAGTGTCTTATACACAATATATATATGGTTCTTGTTTCCTTATCCAATCAGCTATTTTATGTATTTGTTTGGGCATTTAAATCATTTACATTTAATGTGATTATTGATAAGTATATATACTTGCCATTTTATTTTTCTCTCTGTTCCTCTGTTTTACTCCTCCTCTTCCTCCTCCTCCTTTTCTTTCTTCCTTCCTTTCTCCTTCTCCTCCTTCTTCTTCTTCTACTTCCTTCTTCTTCTTCCTCCTCCTCCTCCTGTTCTTCCTCCTTTTCACCACCATCATCATTGTCTCATCATCTTCTTCATCTTCTTTTTTTCTTTTTCTTCATCTTAAAGCAGGACTTTTAATATTTCTTATAATACTGGTTTGGTAGTAACAAACTTCTTTACATTTTTTTTTTTCTGGGAGCCTGGCAAATTGTTATTTTTTTTATATTTTAAATGATAACCTTGTTGGGTAAAATAGTCTTGGTTATAGGTCCTTGATTTTCTTCACTTTGAATATTTCCTGCCAATCCCTTCTGGCCTAAAACTTTCTGTCAGAAAATCAGCTGACAGGCTTAAGAGAGTTCTATTGTAGGTAACTGTCTTTCTGTTTTTAGCTGCTCAGATTCTCTTTGTCTTTAACATTTGTCATTTTTACTATAATGTGTCTTTCTGCGGACCCCTTTGGGTTCATCTTGTTTGAAACTTTCTGACATTCCTGATCTTGTCTGTCTTTTTATTCACCAAATTAAAGGTAGTTTTTAATAATTATTTATTCACATATGTTCTTGACCCTTTGCTTTCTCTTTCCTTCTTGTACTCCTGTGAGGTGATGTTTTTATTCTTCATGTTGTCATGAAGGTTTCTTAATCTATCCCCATTTTTGAAGTTGTTTTTTCTAGTTCCTGCTCTAATTGGGTGTTTTATCATATTTTGTCTATCAACTTACTGTTTTGATTCTGTGTTTTATCCAACCTACTATTTATTCCTTCCAGTGTATTCTTATTTCTGACTCATCCTTTTTTGATGGTTTTTATGTTTTTCTCATGTTATTGATCATCTTTATCATTATTGCTTTGCACTTCATTTCTGATAAATCATTTACATCCATTTCACTTAGTTCTTTTTCTGGAGATTTCTCCTGTATTTTTACTTCAGATTTTTTTCTTTGTCTCCCCATTTTGTTGCCTCTTTGTGTTTGTTTCTATGTGTTAGATAGTCTTTTTATGACTCCAGTCTTTGTGGGTTGGCACTATGTAGTAGGTACACTGTGAGCCCCAGTGGTGCAGTCTCCTTGATCACATGACTTTGGTGCCCAAGTTGAGGAGTAAAAAAAAAATTGTGCATTGTTCCTCTGAGAGTGTTTTTGTGTCTCTAGAGGACTCTTGTCTCTCGCTGGAAGAGAGAAGACCTGCTGTTTTTCACTGTCAAATATTATGTTGGCACTTCTTCCAGGCTCTTATGCCCTGAGTAGTTATAACCAGCTTTGTGTTTAAGACTTATACTTCTCATTTTGAAATTTTACAGTTGAGATATCCTTCTATAACTTTAGCCACCACTTCTGGAAGTAAGGCCAGCTTTTTTCTCCTCTCTGTCTTCCCTACCAGTCTTGATGTGGCTTCTTCTGTAATTCCTTGCTTATAAAACTTCTCTTCTGCTAGTCTTCAGTTTGTTATTCATGATAATTATTTTATAATTGAGTTATAGGTCCAGATTTTCCTGGAAGGAGAGAGAGTAGCTTCCAACACTCCTCTGCCATCTTGGATTCCATCACTTACTCTTTCTTAATTCTGTCATTGAAAGATCATTCTTGACTTAGTGTGAGGAACCTAGTGAAAAGATATTAAGTTTATGATGCTTTTTCAAAATCCTTCTCACAATTGTACATACACTTAGTATATTTATTATAGCACACCCTCATTATAATCTAAATCAATATCCCACTAATAAATATATTAACATTTTCTGCTGGAATATATATTCATATTTGTACTGAGCGAGATATAGATACTTTTAACCTCTAGGTTACAATAACCTCAAACGTTTAAATTTCCTTTGGGATATCCAAGGAAAGTCATCTAGAGAGAAGTGAAATACACAGTTATAAAATTCAGTGGTAAATCTGAGAACTATGAGTAGAAGGATGGTCATTCAGGCATGAGATGGATAAAATTATTCAAGGTCATCGTGCATGCTGAGCAAAAAAGACGACTTGTGTCATGAAGCTAAAGTGTGTCAAGATTTTAGGAACAGGTAAAAATTAGATTTATAATTGTTAATATGTATAGAACATTCACTGTGCTAGGAAGATTACTTGCACTATTTCATTTCATATTTCCATTAACTCCATCAGATAGATTATATAATCTCCATTTGACTGATTGGGAGATAGACTGTATTATTTACATAGCATATTGGGTTACAATGCTAGTGAAAGTTAATGACTCAGTATTCTTCCAAAATTACTACCTTTCAATCACACTATATTATTCAAAATAAAAAAGACTTAGAGTTAAAAATTTTAGAGATATATTTTTATTACTTTTGTTATTTTGAGCCAGTAATTTAACTTTTACTTATACCAAAAATCTTTATTGCATATCTATAGACACTGGAAAATCTACTAGATGTTTTAGGTAAAATAATAATGCAATAAAGTTATTCTAAAATAGTATGAGGAATAAATAGGTAGTTAGTTACAAAACAAAGTGAAAATAGCTCTCAGGGAGTTTAAAAACATATTTGAGAAGTATCAGAGTTGACTTCTTGAAAGAATGAAATATATTATATGAACTAAAGTATAAATGTGGACAAGAGGGCATATTTTTCATAAAGAGCCATAAGAGAATGTTCCTAGGAGATAAAATAGATAGAATGACCAGTGTGTTGTGGATTCATGATCATGTGTCAAAAAAAAAAAAATACAATCATGTGCCATATAACATCATTTTACTTAACAATGAACTATATATGTGAAGATTGTCCCAAAACATTATAATGGATCCTAAAAATTTCTATTGCCTAGTGACTTCAAAGCTATCATAACATCACAGCATAATACATTACCCACATATTTTCGATGATGTTGTTGTAAAAAATCTATTTTGCCAGTCATATAAAAGTATAGCATATACAATTATGTATAACACATGATATTTCATAATGACAAAAGATGACTGTTACTGATTTCTGTATATATTATACTTTTGTTGTTATTTTAGAGTGTACTTTTTCTATTTATAATAAAAAGGTTTTCTGTAAAACAATTTGTTGTGTTACAGCAGCAACAGTTTCACATATTTTGTATTTACCATGTCTCTTGACTGGATTATATCTTTTGTGCATGATTTAACCTCATGTTGTTTTTGTTGTTTGTTTAAATTTTTATGGTTACATATTTTTATTTTTTGTTATTTATTATTTTTTTAGTTTTTACTGTTGCTCAAGTACAGTTGTCTCCTTACCCCCCTCTAATCTCCCTTGCCCCACTCATCCCCATCTCCCACCCTCAGTCCTACCACCTTTACTTTGTCCATGTGTCCTATATATATGTTCCTTGATGACTTTCTCATATTTACTGTCAGTTTGTTCTTTATTTCAATGTCTCTGGTTGTATTTTACTTATTTGTTTAGTTCCACTTATAGGAGAGATCATATAGTATTTGTTTCAATTGTAATGAGCCCTAAGCACACAAAAATCAACTGTTAATGTTACCAAACACAAGCCACATTGAGTAATTGACTTAAATAAAAATAAAAGTGACTAAGAACTACAAATGTGGAAAACCTGTGATGATTATTGCTTGCCAGTCAAACATGACCCATTCTACTACAGCTATGACCTTGAAGAATAAGACCTCAAAGAACAAAGTGATGGAATCTGTTAAAGCATATGCTTCACTGCAAGCAAGGAAACTAACAAAAATTTGAGAAAGGCCTATATCATGTATTAAAACAAACAATAAAAAACAAAAGACCCTTCTAAACCTGTATTTAAGACCAGACACAGAAATTTATCTCTCTCAGTGCGATGGTGATCATGGCCAAAGGAAAAAGTGTGTTCATAATGTTGTTAGAAAAGCCTAGACTTGAGTAAAATCTTTAGTTTACTGCTACCTCTGTATGGTTTAAACAATTCAAGGTTTGTTATTTATTATATAATGTAAAAATTAGTGATGAGTCTGCATGTGTTCAGGTGAAGGCAGGTGAAGTCAGCTGAAGAACTTTAGGAAACTTTAGTGAAGTTGATGATGTAAGAATTTTTTTTCAGAGAAAATATCCACTATGGATAAAACCTCCCTATTCTGGAAATGGATGCCTGAAAGGACTTCTACTCAAAAATAGGTCAATTCAATGCCAGGTTTCAAGACTTTTAAGGATGGGATAACAGTCTTGCTTGTGAGCAATATTCCAGCAACAATTTAATATTCTCTGTGATCCAGCAGAGTGAGAACCTCAGGTTCTCAAGCATATCAATAAGTATATATTACCATGAATTTATAAAACAATAAAAAGTCATAAACAACCTAGGTTCTCTTCCAAGGTGTTCTCTTCAATTTCTATGCCCAGAAATGAAATAGTAATCTGGATAATAACAAACTCATCAAAAGTTTGCTTATTGTTAGTAATGTTCCCAGACCTTATACTTTTATCAGTAATTTTTATCCCAATATCAAAATGATGTTTCTCCCTCCAAACACCACATCTTTGATCCAACCAGTGGATCAAGGAGTTATAGCAGATTTTAAGGTCTGCTATTGCTACAACTGAAGCCACCATGAAAACACTGATGCAATTCTGGAGTGATTATAGCGTCTATGACTACATCAAGATGTTTTCTTAGGCTTGAGGTGATGTCACCAAGAACAAATGGCATCTGAAAAATACTCAAGAATTTCATCTATCACTTCAAAACTTTACTAAAAAATGAGAAAATCACTTGCAAATAATTGCAAAAATCAACAGGGCTGTGGTTGAGAGAGCAAATAAGTTTAACCTGGATGTGTATAAGGATGACATTGAGGAGTTCCTAAAGGTGTGTCCTGAGAAAGTTGCTAATGAGGAACTGTTGAAACTAAGGAAGTATCACATAGCTTTGGAAAGTGGTGGCAAGAACATGGAGAAAACTGTACTTGAACAACAATAAAAAATGCAAAATAAAAAAGAACAGTCAAGAGTAAAGGAAAATGTGGAAGAAGAACCACCAAGATAATTCCCAGTAGTAGGTTTAGCAGATGTATTTCCACCTCCACAAGCTCCTTTAAAAGTTTGAAAACATGGACCCCGACATTAAAGGTTTTCATTAATAGAAAGAATATGTTATGGTTCATTGTTTTGTTTACAATCAAATCTATGATTTAGAAAAGAAGAAGAAAGAAAGATCCACCATGGTAATATTTTTCAAAAGTGTGACATCTCCTCAAGAAGAACCTCTGATAGACCTCTCAGGACACCTTTTTAAAAGAAAGCATTGTTATCAGAAGTGATGATAGTTTTATGCATGTGATTGTTCCTGAAGACCTGCCAGTAAGACAAGAGGCAAAGGTGAAAAACAGTGATGTTAATTATTGTAATTTTGTGTAGGCCTAAGCTAGCATGTTTTTGTGCCTTAGTTTTTAATAATAAAATTTAAAAAGTTTTATTATTAAATAATAAAGTTTAATAATAAAACTTTAGTTATTAAATAATAATAAAATAAAATTTTTATAATTAAATAAGTTTACTATATAAACTATATATATAAACTATATATAGTTTACTATATATAGTTTATATAGTAAAACATAAAGAAAATATTTTGTACAGGTATACAACCTCTTTACATAATGGAAGACTTGCAAAGGTAAAAATATTTTTAAAAGTTTATAAATTTAAAAAATTATAGTAAGCTAAGTTTAATTTCTTATCAAAGAAAAGCATTTTAATACATTCAGTGTAAGCTAACTATTCAGTGTTTGTAAAGTCTACAATAATATACACTAATATCTTAGGCCGTCACATACTCTTACCACTCACTGACTCACCCAGAGAACTTCAGTCCTTTAAGTCTATTCATGGTAAATGCCCTATACTGGTATACCTTTTTTTATCTTTTACACAATATTTTTACTCTATCTTTTCTATGTTAGATACACAAATACTTACCATTGTGTTACAATTGTCTACAGTATTCACTACAGTAATCTGCTGTACAAGTTTGAAGCCTAGAAGAAATAGGCTATACCATATAGCCTAGGAATGTGTTAGGCTATACAAGTTAGGTTTGTGTAAGTGCACTCTATGATGCTCCCACAATGCAAATTCACCTAACAACAAATTGCTCAGAATATATCCCATTGTTAAGCAATGTATGACATATGGAGATGAGAACAGAGAAATAAGAAGGTTCTAGATAAAAAAAAAACTCTTCTATGTCATACTAAGTTTTGTTATTGCACACTATACAGATACACCATTAGCATATGACTCACAAAGGAATTTGATAATTAAATTATAGCTTCTATTCATTTTTCATGCATGCCTATAACAGATGCTATAGTAAAAATTTATGTGAGGATCTTGTTAAACTGAAGAATTTACTACATATATTAGTTACTATTTTGATTCCATGCAAGTAAGGGAGGTAGTTCTTATTTCTAGTTATATGAGACACTCTTATATGATAATCCCATGGTTTGAATCCTGAGTAATATAAGGGTTGAGTGTGGTTACTGGTATTCCAGAACACGATTGTAATTTAGTAGCTCACACAGCAGTTATATTTATTCAGCTCTGCAAGGCAGTGTAAAGTAGTGAGAGATCCTTGGACCTTAAAATAAGAACATCTTGGGTTTTATGTGAATTATATCTCAATAAAACTGGAAAAAAGGAGAGAAAACCTTCAGTTTTAGTACTATCTCTTCCACTTCCAATCTGTGCTTCTTCGGGAGTTTTCTTTCACTTCTTAAAATTTAACTTTTCCACCTGCCAAATTGTTTTATTCAGCAAGAGTAAATGTGAAGATGAACCATCGTTCACTCTCTTATTGTTTTAAAAACTAAGATAATGTTCTTATTTTTACTTTGAAGGTTTCTTTCCTTTGGGTGGTTTGGAAATGCAGTTCCTTATCCCATTGACATTTGAATTTGCAAAGTAGAAGAATGAATGCAGCATACATGATTAATATTAATACTAATAAAAGTTCCTGCATATGTTTTCCACTAGTCTTTTATTATTGAGGCTGGAATGCATGATGAACATCCTGAATATTTAATAACTGAAGAAAAGAAGACCCAAATGAAAGAAGATCTTGAGCTGTCATGCAATGCCTGAAAAGCCCCTTATCCCCTGATAAGAGAGAACAGACATGGTCTGTCAAGGGAAAATACAACATTTTTACACCTCTAGTCAAATGTCACTAAAGATTGCAAGTAACATAACAAAAAACAACTTGCTGTAGAATATGAAAAATGTAAATTCTTTTTTCATTGCTAAGAATACATATTGAAAGGTCATTACAGTGTATGAAGTCCCACTGAAGCTGCTTAATGCCCTTTCTATTTTCACTCCAATATCTTCAAATGGTGAGAGTAGCCCAGGTATAATTAAAAGCAGCTTGTAATTTGCATAGACAGAGGCACAAGCAAAACAAATAAATTAGAATTTGCTTGGGACCTAATGGTTGATCAACCAAGAAATACTGGGAAAATCGTGGAATTAAAGTGTCTGGCTTTGCACTTTGTGGAGATGTTGTTTCCATCTTTAGCCTTTTCCCTTTCTTTCTCGCTATCTCTATGGCAAGGCAAAGGCATGTCTTTAGGGCAAAAGTTTGTTCCTCTAAAGCACATAAAGACTTTATGAGATCCAAAGTTTCCTTAAGAAAATGAGATTTTTCCAGTTCAGTTCACCTTCAAAATGAAATTAGCTTGGTGTATTATGCAAATTGTGACTTTTTTCCTCCTTTTTTTATATTCAACATTTTGATTATATCACGAGAGACTAAAAGAACATTTGGGGGAAAGAAAATAGACCACAAAGAAACTCACATTTATGTGGAGAATGAAAAAAGTACCATCAAAAGACAATCTTAAACTTAGTCTGCCTCTTTATGGGATAAGTTGTTATACTGTATTTTTTCTCTTCATTTATGAACTGTTACATTTTCAAATCACATATTATTTTATACCTTTCTTGCTTTTATTGTGCTCTTATTACTGTCCCAGAAAACAATGAAATGGTGTTAAATGTTTTTTCTCATTATCCATCTTCTTAATGTTAGTCTATTTAATTTGGCATAAACTAGTGTTTACTGACAAATTAACAAACCCTGAAACTCAAGGTTAGAAATTCTCCACAAACTTACTGTCAACTTCAATTTCCTAAATTTGTGTAAGGCCACATACCCCTTGGGTGTAGAGAAGGATTTCTACTTATCAATTTGCTGAGACAAACACTTGTAACCCTGGACATGGCAAAATCTGCAAGCTGGCAGGAACATTATGAGTTAACCAGTTAATCTCCCCAGTGTAAAACACATATAAAATTAAAGCAGGTATTACAGGTGGCAATTATTTTTTGAATGTTCATAACTTATTTTTGTATTTATAACTTTAAAAAGAAGTCTTCAACTTGAAAGTTTTTTTACATACTATACATGAATTAATTTTATTAAGCTTTCTTATATTACTTACATTTTTATTTCTCTTCCATTGGGTTTTAAAATTGATTTTAGAGAGAGAGAGGCATGGGGGGGGGAGAGAGAAAGAGAGAAACACTTATTTGTTGATCCACTTATTTATGCATTCATTGGCTGCTTCTTGTATGTGCCCTAATCAGGAATTGAACCTGCAACCCTGGTGTATTGGGACAATGTCCCACCTAACTGAGCCACCTGGCCAGGGCATTGTGGGAGTTTTCATACATATGTAAAAGTGTGGGCCAATTCAAGTCTCCCACACAGTTTATGTTCAAGAGGTTTCATCCAGTGAGACCTTTCATGTTTTTGAAAGGAACCAGAATAACTGAAACCTTTCCCAAATTCTGCACATTTCTATGGTTTCTTCCCCATCTGCATTGTCAAATGTCTTCAAAAGGTTGTGTGATAAATGAAGACTTTTTCAAATTCCTTCTTTTCTCCAGTGTAGATTCTTTCATGTAATTGAAGTGAACTTAAACAACTGAAGACTTTCCCACATTCCTTACTTTTATAGTTTTCTCTCCATTGTGATTTTGTGTCATGTTTTTCAAATCACTGTAGATAAGGCTTTAACACATTCTTTAAATTTATAGGGGTTCTCTCCATATTTTTTAAACTAGTATGCTTTGTGTCCAGTGTGACAGCTGAGGTGCCTGTTAAGGGACGAGTGATGTTTTCCCACATGCACTGTATTCACTCTAGTGTGCTTCTTCCTCAGACTGAGACTTGAAATCAGGCTGAAGTTTTCTCCACATTGACTAACCTTTTTACTTTCACTGACTTTCTCTACCATTGGCCCCATATAAAAAGGGTATTACATCTTTCTACACCAATTTTTATTTTTGTATTGTTTTTATTAAATCTATCCCTATTTTTCTCCTATTACTCTTCCCCTACCCTACCTACCCCCACCTCCCACATTCAATCCTCCCCACATTGTTTTTTTCCATAGGTCCTTTTTACTTGTTCCTTGACTGTCCTTCCCCTTCTTTTCCACTATCCCCCTCCCCTCTGGTTACAATAATTTTTAAAACTCTGATACATTTTCTTTATGTCTGGAAGTATTCTGCTTCATTTAACAGAAAATATGCCTTCCAGAAGGCATGGAGATACTAAAACTAAAAGATGAAATAATGTTTATTTATTAGTTTGATAACTATAGAATAATACGCATATAAGAAGAGACAAAAATACTTTAAAAACTATAAGTTGTTATTTCTGGGTGTTGGAATGCTATTATTTTGTGGTTTTCAGTTTTAATTCATTTGTTTTATTCTAAGTGAGTAGATTTTCTATTAAAGAAAAAATTACTGTAAAAGATGTACATTTTAAAATATATTTTAGATCAAATACCTTACAACTTTGCATTGTACAAGTTTTGTATATATATAAAAGTAATAAAACTTCCCTAGTTGAACTACATTAAAGTTTTAATGGAAAATATTTGTTATATTGTATTCTAGGATCTGTACATTCATTTATTTGTTTAAAAACATATCCAAGTACTTGCTAAATGTCTAATGTTGCTAGGCATACAGAGGTACTTGACACGTGTTTATTACATTGGCGGGAAAAATAAAGATACCACTCATTTATTTTTAGGGAATGAGATTATTCAGAGGATCAAAGTAATGCCCCTTCTTTCTTCAGTATATATCTGCATATATATTCTGGCAGCTCAAAGGATTACAATTCCAGACATCATTGTTTACCTTTGCAAAACATCAACAAAATGCATCTCTTAAAAAATAAAAAAGAAACTCCATTTTCATGACATTTTTCTGCCATTTTAGCTCTCACTTCTAATGACTCCATTTTCATGTTGGTCTATGGAAAAATAGTGCACCAATATATGCAAGGTAGCAGTTGGTGAAAAGACATTTCTAATGCAGTAATAATCATGGTCTCTCTTAATATATATGTTAAGGCATACACCAATTTTGCTCTCCTAATCACTATGTAGTATTTTTATCTTACAAATAATGGAATTAAAATAAATTTAAAAAGTACTTTTTTGGGCCACAGTGTGGTCAGTGGAGATACAGGGTTAGAACCAGGACATGCATGTCCTCTGGAGCCATCCCACTATACTTCAGCATACCAAAAGTGTGGTATTATAGTCATATCCACATGGGTTTAAATGTTGCTTGTATTTCATATATATTGATGAATATGTGCAGTGCCTATCTGAGGTAGGGAATATGAAAATTAAATCACATGCTGAGATCTAAATAGTAGCAAGACAATATTAAGAGGGTGACTTACCTCTGTCCCATTCCCCCAGTTTTCATCTTCTCAGACAAAAGCTTTTCTTCATTACATTTTAGCATGTATGTTAGCCTAAGGAACATACTGTTTTGTATTGCCCATCAGTTTTACTATAATAGTCTGATTTGACTTAAGTTTCTATAGTCCATATGTGCCATTGCTGGTATATGTAGTTTGTTTCTTTACAAGTTTTGATTGAACAAATGTACAATACTTTATTCACTGTTTTTGACAATGAGCATTTATTGTTTTCACTTTTTTAATATAAAAAGAGCATGCATACAAATACACACATATACATATGAAGGTTACTGTAGACTTTCTTATTCCTGTGTTCATGTGTGTCGCGACCCGTGTGGAGTGGAGGTCTTTGAGTGGGGGCGACAAAACATTAAGAAAGACACAACACAACAATTTAAGGAAAAGCAGGGGCCAGGTGGGGCATTGTCCTCTGATGGAGAGACAATGACCCTGAACATGGTCTGTATATTTATTTTATTGGGGTTGGTTATCTAAAGCTTAAGGAATTTTGCAGACTTAGGGAGATGCTGCGAGAAAAGACTGTTCTGTTCCTGGGCTATTTAAATGATAAATATGTCTTCTGCAAAAGTTACAGTCTCATTCAGCTGTAGCTTGCAGTTATCTATTTCATTCTCAACCTTCACCAGTTCTGGCTGTTGTCACCGCCAGCTTGGATCCACTTTGCAGGTACAAGCAGCCAAGTTAGGCTTTGATAAGCACTCAATCTTAGCTTTGACACCAGCATTAACTGTCCTCCACACATGTATAAGAGTTATTTTAACATATATAATTGGTAGTGAAGTGTTAAGTCAATATATATGTTACTATGTAATGATGCAAGAAAATGCCAAACATTTCCTAAAAGTGTTATACCAAAACACACAACTAATGGTATATTATGTAAAATTTTGCAAGTATCTTTTTTAATGTGTGGTGTTGCTACATTATATAATAATAAGCAATCTGATAGATGTTAAATTACATCTAATTATAATCTTATTTTCCATTTTTCTGATTATTAAGAAAGAAGAGCATATTTTATTATGCCTGCGGGCTATTCTCATTTTCTTTTCTGTGTAATATCTGTTTATGCATTTTTTATTGAGTTGTTTGTTTTTTTAATTATTTTATTGTTGTTCAAGTACAGTTGTCTGCATTTACTCCTCACCACTCCCCCTCACCCCAGCCATCCCCACCTCCCTCCCCTGATTCCACCCCTTCTTGATTTTGTCCATGTGTTCTTTATAGTTGTTCCTGAAGACCCTCCCCACTTCCCTGCCATTATTATCCCCTCCCAACTCCCCTCTGGTTGCTTGTATATTTTGTAATAAGTTTAAATTTTTGAGACAAAGGAAAACAATCTATTGTAAGTGTTTTCTGTAGATTCAGTGCTTGCATTTCTAATTACCTTATGTTGATTGGTCTCATTGATATCCTAAATCTCAATATTTTCTTTTGTGATCAGTTTCTTAATTTACTGTAAAAGAAAATAGGATAGAAAATTTTATTTTACTACTCTGAGAGAATATTTTCCTATATTAACTGTAAAAATGTTAGAATTTGATCTTTAAAATTTATGTCTTTAACACACTAGAATAACTTAATCTGTAGTGACAGATTATGATTCAATTAATTTTCCATGTAACCAACTAGGATTTTTATGAATAGCCATTTTTCTCCTTACTGATCTACATAGCTATGCCCATCACTTGAAATTTTTATATTATTCACTGGTTTGAGTTTAGTTTCTCTTTCTGTTCCATTTATCAGTCTCTGTGCATATATCAAGTATCTTTTTCTGTATAAAGTTATATATCTGAATATATGATAGGCAAGTTGAAACTCTTTGTTCTTGGATTTTGCTATCTTATACAAATTTTAGAATTAGTTTGTCAATTTACTTACAAAATAATAATTGACATATTGATATTAGTACAAAAATATATAGATAATTTTTGAAGAGTTTACATCTTTATGGTAAGTGATATTATCCAAGAATAAAGTATGCTTTCTCAATCATTTAGGGTTTTACTAACATTGTTTGATAAAGTGATATCATTATCTCTGTTTCTTTGACATGTAGTTTATTAAGTGTATTCCTTATTATTTAATAGTTTTTTGCTATCATAAATAATATCTTATAAATTATTTCTCAAGTATTTATTTTTAATAAATAAAATACAGATTACTATGTTGTTTTTATAGTCATCACTTTGTTGAAGTTTTAAAAGTTTGTAATAAATTATTTTAACTTTTTCATACAGGCGAACAATGCCAGGTTCCAAAATTAAAAGTTTTACTATTTTTTCTTATTTATTTTATTTTTTATTAAGCTGCATCTAATTTGCTATATAGACCACTTATTATACTTGGGTAATATAAACTTATATTTATTATTTTTAATTGTTGCTTCTTTTTGAAATGAGCATTATTATTTTAATCATATTTTATCTGTTGCTTACTAACATGTTAATTTTATAATCTCATTTTTAAAAATATATCTAATAATTCCAGTATCCGAACACTTTTGAATTTTTAGACTGATTTTAGTTTCCACTGTTGACAACTGTTCACAGTGGTTTCTTTCCCTTAGATATGGTAATTTTATTTTTGAGATGACATTTACTTAACATTAATCTTTAAAAATCCTAAGTAGCTAAATTAATTATTCTGAACATTGTTGGACAATTGACCTGAGATCACGGTGGTCTCTGTCACAAGACCTCAAATATCCAGTCTCATTCTTGTCCCTGGTCCAATGTTCACTTACCAGAACACAGTGCTTATGTAAGTATTTGGTGTTAGTGTTACTCTGAATTTTGTATTTTTCATTAGTATTCATCTTCCAGTTTCAGACTTTCAAAATTCATTTGTTTTGACATGCTTGTTCTGAGAGTTTGCAGAGTTTCCTACTTCAATACTTTAAAAACTACTTTTACATATGATATAGTTTATATTTCCTTGTCATGTATTGTTTGCTTTTGAATTGGAAGGTGCACGATATTCTCAGAAATAGAGTTTACACATACATAATTTGCAGTAGAAGTATTCTTAAAAATAAATAAACACTGCAGCTAAAATCACAATTTAATTTGAAATTATTTGATCTTAAGGTAAGTCATTATGTGAAGAAAAGCAAAAGCACATCAAATATTTCATACTCTATGATAAAAATCCATAAGGATTTGTCCTGCTACAGTTTTGCTCTTTCAAGTGTATTCACCCTATCTGTTAAAGATATTAGAGATTCTCATAGCTGTTAGCTTGGACACACTAAATGTCTTTGAGTTTAGGTTTTGGTGAATATTAGCTAGGTTATGGGTAAATATGTTGTAATTGAGACTCAAAATAACAGAGACTTAAATGTAAAGCATAGCAGCCCAAGGCCAATGTGGCAGTTCCACAGTGTCAGCCACGCTCTTAGTATCACATTGCTTCCACATCCTGACAGTGCTTCTCTTATCTGTGTGGTCCAGAGAAACTCTCCATTGCATCCACATTCCTTTAACAGAGAAGAGAAAGATAAAATGAAAAGCATAACTCTTACTATTTAAGAATACAGGAAGTTACCAAGTGCCTGCACATCTTATTTGCAATCATGAGGAACACTAGCTGAGATGAACATGGGGAAACGAATATCTATACTTGGTAGTTATATTTCCAGCAACATTTGAAGAATCTATTACTATAGAAAAGGAAAAATTTAATATTTGAGGTTTCTGTGATTGTTCTCTTTTTTTATTTATTGCTGAATTCTCTTAGCACCAGATGCTAAGAACAGTTGCAAGATCTCTATGATTAACAAATAGAGAGTCATTTCACTCTCTGCATTTATTATGGAGTATTAATTCCAAAAACTATAGTTGTCACTGACATGGAGTCTGAGTAAGAACATGTGTGCATGTACTTCATTTGCAAAATAATCCCAGAAAGCATTATGAGGGCATGGGGAAGTGAATCAGGGAGGAGCAAAAAGCAAATTATTTACCACTGTGGGCAATCAACACCTCATTCCATTGAGAACCTCTGAGAAGCTGTGTGCCTTATACCTCTGAATTGTCCTGTAAAAAACAAGGCAGGCAGTGTAATTTTTCACCATATTATATAGCTTCCATTCCTTATTCATTAATGTTTGCCCCTTAGGAGTTAACGCAAACACTACTCTCTTGTCCTGCTCCTGCCAGATCAAGCACTGTCTGCGGATTAAATAATGTTTCCCAGAGAAACCAAGAAACGCATGAGTGAGCAAAAGAACTGAAGATGACCTAAAAGCAGGTCATGGGAATATGTGCAAGGCATTGACAGTGACTGCTATAACACTAACAGAGTATATTACCTCCTTTTCCCATATAAGAATACTGATGCTCTTAGAGGTTTTGAAACTTCCTTTACAAAGGGCTCCACAAAGCCTCTAATATTTTCCAAATCACATTTCCTGTGCTATATCCCTACCAGAAAATTTAAAGAAAAAAGACACTTCTGGTAAAAATTGCCTATTTTCCCCAGGATTTTGACACTACAAGATGTCTGCGTGATCCCTGCCTTTAAATTCTCATTTAAGCCACCAAGTTCCTGTCTCCACTGACACAATGATAAAGGCCAGTCCCCTTACATTTCAGAGCAGCTTCAAATCATTTCAAAGTGGCTCACTCTCCATCTAATCCATTGCCTAGATATAGCCAGTTGTAATTGTGGTGATGAGACAATTGTTAAATGCTGTAGCATTAGGTTGGTCATTTTCATTTCTTATGTTTTTTGAGTCTGTGCACTGCATGGGCAAAGACACCTCAGAATGTGAGGGAGGGGTGTTCAATGTATGAGGCCCAATCATTGTTAATATAACAAGACTGGTATGTACAGCATTGATGTAATCTGGCAGCTAAGAAGAGTGAAGTGGAATGCTCATGCATTAATAACAATGACATCATTGTACTAGAGGTGGGGGTTGTAGATGCTGTTGAGTGAGCATGTGTACTGTGTGGCCATCCCATTCAAATTGGGATGAATAGAGAAATGAATGTGCATCAATTTTTCATTAAGCTTGAACATTTTTCCACAGAAATTATTTGGATGATTCAGAAAGCCACAGGTATGGGTAACTGATGATTGGTAGCTTCACCCCAACAAACCTTGAACATTCCTCCTACTCATGCATTACATCCTGTGCAGAGTTTTTTGGCAAAACATCAAATCACCCAGGTGAATCAGCCTCCTACATCCCAGATTTGGCATCTTGACGCTTCTGGATTTTCCCAAAACTAAAATCACCTTTGAAAGAGAAGATATTTCAGGCCATCAATGAGATTCAGGAAAATACAATGGGGCAGCTGGTAGTGGTTGAGAGAATTGTGTGAGGTACCAAAGTGCTTACTTTTAAGGGGACTTTGTCCTATGTACAATGTCTCTTGGATCTTGTTCAATAAATGTCTCTATTTTTCATAGTACACAGCTGGGTACTTTCTGGACAGGCCTCATACATTCAACACTAGATTATCTCTCACTGATGTTTGATTATTAGTAGAGAAAGGTAGTTGACTCCACTTTGGGGAGCATTCACCTTAAGAGAGAAATAAGGCAGCTGGAAGTATTTGGTTTTGTTCATTTTTTTTTTTCAAAATGAGGATGTACACTGTGTGCATATGTGTACATTTCTATATCCACTTAAATTAGCCAAGATCATAGAACAAAATAGGATCCAAACTTGACTACAACCAAAGAATTTTATCATATCTCCCTGGTTTTTCTGAGGAGCTGTGACAAAACTAAAGAAAAAAATGTCTCCAGAATGAGGTATAATATTGTAATATCATTTCTCTCTTAAACAGAAATGATAGAACACATTGAAGACTTGCTTGATGACTCTGCTGAAATATAATATATTCTTTGTATCACTCTGTCCTTTTCTTTCTGTCTCTGTCTGTCTCCTTCTCTGATGACTTTGTATAATCTTCCTGGAATATGTTCCCTGTACTAAGGTCATCCCCACCATTCAAATTTGGCCCAATATCTTGACAACCTAGTATTGGCCACTTTTGTTGCATCACTTTCATAGAGCCTATGCTTTCTTTTAATAACATCTATTACAACTTTAAGTTTACATTTATATAGTATGTGTAACAATTTGTTTGACATGAGGCTCTATCTCTATAAGCTTTTCAAGAACAGAGTCAATATATGTAATTTTCAAGAAAATATGTTATATGAAGTAGGCAATCAAAAAACAAAGTCTTGTTAGATACTTTAAAGTCAAAATCAAAATAAAATAAAATATGTTTTCATTTTTATATATTCTTTTAATTTTAAGCACAGTGTTACAAATAGGTCTTTATTTTAATAACATTATAAATATAATTTTATATTCTGCTTATTTTGAGGTCTAGATTTAACTAGAGTACTTTTTCATATTACTTTAGAGTCTTGTGTTATTACCTAATTTTATGGCTTCACAATATCATTGGATGATGACACCACTGTAGTGTCCTTAATCCTTCCTCCATAACTGGACATTTGTTAATCCTCCTGCTAGTCATTTTTATCTTATATTATTATATATTATGTTTCAATAAACAACTTCTTTGTGCATAAATCTTATTAAATTTATTTATTTACTTTGAACAAATTCCCACATGTGAAGCTACAGATGTATGTAAATATTTATTGCTTTCAAAATATCTTTTTAAGATAATCCTAAATAAAATGTACCCATTGAGATTTACACTAATTACTATTTTCACAAGTGAGATTACTTTGTAAAAGGCTATATTTATTTAAATTTTAATGGACATTGACAAATTTCTTCCAAAATATTATAAAAATTTATGATCTCAACACAAATATCAACAAATTTCTGAATCCTTGGCAGGACTAATTAATTGCTAATAATTTAGTTTTTCTTCTGTATGTATTACCTGCTATAAAATTCTGCTAAATATTTGTCTTTTCAACTAGTTTATGTAGAAAAAAAGATGTTGATAGGCTCAGTTCTAATAATTGTGAGTCCCACCACAATTGTACAAACAGAGGCCCATGAACCCTATATGTCTGAACATTAGGTTGGCCAAAACGTCCATATTAGATTTTGAATAGATTCAGCAATCTTGAGAAAAAAGAACAGAATTGGGGGTATCATTCTACCTGATGTCAAACTATACTACAAGGTGATTATAATCAAAATAGCATGCTACTGGCGTAAAAACAGGCATATAGAACCATGCAACAGAAGATAGTCTGGAAATAAATCCAAGCCTTTATGGTCACTTACTATATGACAAAGGAAGCAAAAACATACAGTGGAGTAAAGACAGTTTTTTAAATAAATGGTGTTGGGGAAAAATAGACAGGTGCATGCAAACTTAGAAAACTAGACCACCAACTTACACAGTATACAAGAATAAACTCAAAATAAATGACTTAATTATAACTCATGAACCATAAAAATCCTAGATGTTAACATAGGCAGTAAGATTTCAGACATCACTTATAACAAAATTTTGACTGATATTCTCCTTGGGAAATGGAAACAATATAAATAAAAAGAAACCATCAACAAAATTAAAAGGCACCTCACTGAAAGCCTATTTGCCTTTAATATATTTCATGAGGGGTTAATTTCCAAAATATATGAGGAACTTATACAACTCAACACCATGATGTCAACCCAATAAAAATGGACATAAGATCTGAATAATATTTCTCCAACAGGACATACAAATGGCAAGTAGACATTTAAAAACATTCTCAATATCACTATTCAGCACAGAAATGCATATTAAAATCAAAATAAGATGTCACCTCACAACTGTGAGAATGGCTGTCTTCAATAAATTAACATACAACATGTCTTGGTGAGGATGTGGAATAGGAAACTTTCATGCCTTGTTGGTGGGAATGCAGATTGGTACAGTCACTGTGAAAAACAGTATGGAGTTTTCTCAAAAATTACAAATGAAACTGCCGTGTGACTGAGCAATTCCACTTGCAGATGTATAGCTGGAGAAACCCAAAACACTATTTTGAAAGAATATATGCAACCCTGTATTCATTAGAAACAGCCATAATGTCCAATAGTAGATTAGTGGATAAAATGGCTCTGGTACATTTCCACAATGGAATACTACACAGCCATAAAAATGACAAAATTTTACCTTTTGAAACAGCATAGATGAATATGGAGATTATTACACTAAGTGAAATAAGAAAGTCAGAGAAAGAAAAACATTGTATGATTTCACTTATATGTGGAATATAATGAAACAAACAAACCAAATAGAAACAGAAGCATAGATATTTAGAACAGACTGAAAGCTGTCAGATGGGAGGGGGTTTAGAGGCTGCATAAAAGAAGGT
The DNA here is from genome assembly GCA_004024845.1 of Tonatia bakeri. Lineage (NCBI taxonomy): Eukaryota > Metazoa > Chordata > Mammalia > Chiroptera > Phyllostomidae > Tonatia > Tonatia bakeri. Next base: position 53,261 of record PVIA01007398.1, on the reverse strand, counting down.
GGAAAATTTAAACAAAAAAAATATACATTTATATATATATATATACATATATATATATATATATACACACATACACATATACACACACACACACACACACACAAAGAGAACAGTATGGTGATAGCCAAAGGGAAATGGGGTTGGGGGTGGTAGTGGGTGATAAAGGAGTAAATGGGGACAGAAGAGACTTGGGGTTGTAAGAAGATAATACAATATACCGATGATGTTTTATCCAGTTGTACATGTCAAACATATATATGGTTTTATTAACCAATGTCACCTCAATAAATTCAATAAAAGAAGATGATGGTAGTAATTTATGTTTGATAGATTTTTAAAAGTGATCTTTAATACCTTTGATTACACCTGAAATCTTTATAGAAAGTTATTTCTCACCAATAAGTGTTAATGATTGTTAAATTATTACAGAGTTTATACTTTAGTTTTTCCCTTTTTCCCTCATGCTTTCTCGGTTCCTTCCTTTCTTACCTTTATATTCCATTTAGTCATTTCCTTCTGAACAATTATGAGGAGAAGACATGAAAGTGGTGATTTTAGTCATGTTTCTGACATTATAGAAATATTTTTTTAAAGTATCATGGCTAAGTGTGATGGTTGCTATGAGTATCTAAGAGACAAAAATAGAAAAAGTTATTACAAAGGCATAATGTTTATTCATTATTTCCTAAAATGATAATCTGAATGATTTTTATTGCATCATTTTTTCTGCAACTATTAAAATGATACTAGAGTCTTGTTTTTTCCAATCAGTTAATATGGTGTATAACTCATTTTTTTATTTTGAACACTTCTTTATTACTAAAGTAATTATCTATTTGCAAATTTTTATAATTTCTATGAGTACATTTTAACTTACCTTTTAGGGGTTATTTTGCTAAGTATTTCTAAGCCAGGCAATTTTTGTAGTATTTGATTCTACTCTTTGAAAGTATTTTATGCCCATTTCCTGAATTTGTTGTTACTTGTGTGTCTGCCTTCAGTAGCTATGAACTCAGTTCCTATGTTGCTTTTATTGCGTTACAGTCTCTCTTAATACAAGTAGAAAGCACAAGGAAAAAATTGTCAGTATTGAATACTTTATGCTTTATTTTCCACATAAGCATTTTGAATTACACTCATTAGAGTGTAATGAGTTGTTTCTATATTTGTGTGTGTGTGTGTAGTACCTCCATTTATTGAACAACACCAAGCTTTTCCTGATTAACTGTAGCAGAAATACTTAGAGCAGAAGTTAGTCATTCTTCTTAAATTTTCCCTTAAACTTTGTTCATGTTACCCCATGTATACCATCTGAAACCTGCAGAGGGTTATTACTATTTAGTTAACCTTTCCAGCTCTCCTTTTGTAAGTTTCTTTTTCAGCCTTCTCTGTTTGAGTCTTGCTTTGTAACTAGACATCACAGCTCTGTCTTAACAGTCATCTTTCTTCATAAATTTAACAATTTATTATTGCCACAAACCAATCATAAATATTTAAATTTTCTGAAGCAGTTCAAGAGTTATTTTAGAAATAATGGTTAAGGAGAGAATCTTAAAAGCAGCAAGAGGAAAGGCGAGAGTTACCTACAAAGGAGTGCCCATTAGATTATCAGCTGACTTCTCAAAAGAAACCTTACAGGCAAGAAGGGGTTGGAAATACATATTTGCAGTCATGAAAGTCAAGGACCTACATCCAAGATTACTCTATCCAGCATGGCTATAACTTAGAATGGAAGGGCAGATAAAGTGATTCTCAGGTAAGGTAAAGTTGAACAAGTTCATCATCACCAAGTCCTTATTATATGAAATGTTAAAAGGGCTTATCTAAGAAATTGAAGAAGATCAAAAACTATTAACAATAAAATTACAACAAACTCAAAACTATCAACAAATGAACATAAAGAAAGAAAAACAATGAAAACAAAAACTAAGTAAACAACTAGAACAAGAACAGAATCAGAGAAATGGACATCACATTGAGGATTTTCAGTGGGGAGGGAGAAGAAGAGAAAGGGGGGAAATACAGGAAATAAGAAGCATAACTGGTAGGCATAAAATAGATGGGGAGAGGTTAAGAAAGGTATAGGAAACAGAAGCCAATGAACTTATATGTACAACCCATGGACATGAGCTAAGGGGGAAAAGTGCTGGAGGGTTGGGGGGTTCAGGGCAGGGCATAAAGGGGGGAAATTAGGAAAACTGTAATAGCATAATCAATAAAATAGACTTAAAAATAAAAAAAGAAATAAATGCACATGACTTACAAGATGAACATGAGGAAATTCTTTCTAGGCCCTCAAGTTTTGCTTGACCACTTATATTCTCCAAATTGTGTTTTAGATGGCTTATGGATAGAGTGTTACTTTCATGGGTGCATAAATTATTGACTGCCAAATAAACACCAGCGACCAGACATTTTAGAACTTATCAAAAAATTAGAAGGCATAGTTATAGATTATTCTCTTAGAGGTAGAAATTCTAAATATTTAATTACACATAACAATTACTTAGAATAGAAAAAAATAAGTATCTAGGAAAGTGGCAGTAAACTAAAAGGATATCTAGATTCAGTTTATACCCAGTTTGAGTGCACATTTGTTATAGTATAACTTTTCAAGTCCAATCATCCTTTAAATTAATTTTAAAAAGAAAATAAATCAAACTTTTAAAAATTTAATTGATGTTCAAGTACAGTTTTCTGCCTTTTACTCCCATCCCAGCCAACCCCCCTAGCCCTCCCTACCTCCCTCTCATTTCCACCCCCGCTAGTTTTTGTCCATGTGTCCTTTATACTTGTCCTATAAACCTTTCCTGTTTTCCCCTGAAATTCCTTCCCCCTCCCCTCTGGTCACTGTCAGCCTGTTCTCTATAAATCAAACTTTTAACAGAAATTATAAACACATAGATGTGTAAAATAGCAACAATCCTATCTCTTAGTGAAAAAAAAAGTATTACTTATACTACATTCTTTGATGCCTTTGTCTAAGCTCATGCAAACATAAATATAAATAAGGTTTCTATTTGTTTGATTTTACTTTTCTTGTATAGGGCTGTATTAGTAAAGAGCCTCACTGCTTTTGATACACTAGTGGATATTCTACTAGGTAATAGCTAGAGCTAGATCACAACTTTATTAGCTAAAACATGTTTTGCTATTTGTTTTTGCCACTCCAATAATTCTGCAATAAAAATAACTGCACATGTATTTTTATATATTACATGATTTTTATTCATTTAAAATTACCACATCACACTTTTAGAATTGCCTTATCAAAGCTTGTCATTATTATTAATAACACTATTATTATTATTACTTTTGAGGTACTGAAAGCTAATTCTCAAAACACAGACAACTTCTCAATTTGGCAAGTAATAGATGAGCGTAACAATGTTATCCACAAACCTGTAAGCCAGTAATTTTCAACAATTGGGCCACAGCATGCTAGTGTGTGCAAAAAATTTTAAAACATGCAAAACCTTACTATTTTAGTCAGGGGCAATGATATGTTTTCTCTTACATTGTCAAATAAAAAATGACAACTGCCAAAACAACAATAGCTGTCCAGTGTGAATTAAACAAATTATACCTATATTTTTGTCAGATCAGCACAAAATATTATTTTTTGGTGTTCCACAGAATTTTAGTAAATAGTTTATGTTTGCCATGAAACAAAGAGGTTGAATGAAAATTGCTGCTGTAATCTAAATTTTCACCAATTCAATGGATAAAAATTATATTAACTGTTGTTTTATTTTTTAATTATTATTGTTTTGATTTTATATTTTACTGTTCATTTTGATAACCCCTGATGATCAATTGCCTATCACATCTTGTGGACAATAATGTGACAAAGAGAAGACAGAGTGATATCACCCTGGGGCAAGAAAAGAGTATGTGCTATCTTCCTCACACAAATGCAAACTGTTGTTAACATCTTCATTGATAGAGATTGGAAATAAAATGCAGTTACCAGGTCAGTAGTTATATAACAATGCCAGATGCTATACAGACATTCATCCCAGGCAATTGATGTCACAACATGTAACATGTAGAGACAAGCTGTAGTTTTTGAAGGCAATAAATGCAGTGGGATAGACTGCAGTTTCAATGGAAACCACTGTACTTTTTTAAAAAAATATTTTATTTATTTATTTATTTTTAGAGAGGGAAGGGAGGGAGAGAGGGAGAGAGAGAAACATCAGTGTGCGGTTGCTGGGGGACATGGCCTGCAACCTAGGCATGTGCCCTGACTGGGAATCAAACCTGTGATGCCTGGTTCACAGCCCGCGCTCAATCCACTGAGCTACACCAGCCAGGGCCAAAACCACTGTACTTTTAATTATTTGATATTGGTGTAAGAAATTACTTCAGTGATAAAACATTTCTTTTGACTCTTTATATTAATTAGATAGGGGTGGTTTTAGGAGCCTTCACTTGACACTTCCTTGTATAATTACAATTAATTTCCAGAAAATAGTTATAAAATGAAAATAACAAAGTCCCAAATTTCTACATTTCTTTTAAAAGACTAATAAAATAGCAAACCTTTGACACAACTGAGAAGAAAAGAAGCAAAACACACATACAAAAGCACACACTCAAAACTCATTATGTATAAAAAGGAGACATACATACAACTGTATGGAATATTAAAAATAACAAGACACATTTAATCTCAAAAATATAAAAATATATTTGAAAATTCTTAAAAAGAACAATTCCCTAGAAAAATGTAGTCACCAAAACTTGCTAAATGGAAAATAAATAATATAAATAGGTCATAATATTTTATTGGTGAGTTTTAAGTGCCTGATAATTAATATTACTAAACCTGTAGGGAGCAAAGATAAATTTAATTTGAAAAGGAAATTCTCCCATATCTTTTTTCTAGAGTCACTACAATCCTTAAACCAAACCAACCAATACTATATTCACATATAATTTATTTTCACTCATTAATACAGATACAAATATGTCTCAACTCAAGTAAACAAAATCCAATAATGTATAATATAATAACATCATATGATCAGAAATTAAATAATTATGCAACATTAAAAAGTCTGCTGATCTTCTTTACCAAATAATAAATTGAAAGGAAATTCTTTACATTATCAGAATAAATGTAGAAAGGTTATTTAATCAATTTTGGCACCAATTTTTTAAAGCCATTAGAAAACAAGGAATTATAGAAAAATTTTTACACAATAAAAAGATTGTCTTCAAATTACATATCATACCTAATTATAGAACATTAAAAGTTGTTATTTTAATTTCATAAATGTGAAAAATGTGTCAGTTACTTCTGCTTCTATTAATAGAGAAATGGAGGCTCTGACCAAACCAGCAGTATTGACAAATAACAGAAAGTTTGGAAAGAAGAAACAAATCTGTCATTAATTAAATGCAATATGATTCCCTACAAATAAACACCTACAAATAAAGCTCAGCAAGTATGCTAGATATAAGATTAAGATATAAAAATTAGACATAAATTATTAATTTATTGAACACATACTTTTTAATAATCATAGCATGTATAGAAGTAAAAAATTAAGAATAAATTTAATAAAATCTATACATGATCCCATCTGAAGGGAAAATTAAAGTGATATATGTGTAGGCATATGTATGCATATAGACTTCATTTTTTCTTTATGAAAGGCCCAATATTATAGATATGTCAATTATGTTCAAATGTCTCTACATGCGGATATGGGGAGGCTTTGCCTGCAAAGCTACCCTGGCTGCTGTAGTTGAGAATAAGTCTACCAAGACATGATCTGCTTGGGGAGGAAAGGCGGACAATCTCTTAGAAGAGTAGCGCCAGGACCATGTTCCTCAATGTGCTTTTATTGGGTTCAATTTACACAGGAATACAGGTAAAGCTCATCAGTCATTGTCAGGCAGTAATGATCAAGCAATAGATAACATTCAAAGAACTATGAGGGCTTATTCTGAGTCAGGGTCAGATAGAGAGAGTGATGCCAAAGGATCATAATACTTTGAGAAACAAACTCATTTTATGTTTGAACCCTTATCAGTTAAATTGAGAATATTCTTAGCAAAGGAGGTTTCACAGAATTTTATGCATTCTTTCTTAAGCCCAATAGCTCTGGGAAACAGCAGTTTCCAGCACAGGGGGCTACAGCTGCTTCCAGCATTGTTTCACTCTTAAAATTAGGCAGGGGCAGTAAGGCAGGCAAGAGATTAGTAGACTTCTTACAGATAGAATAAGGACTCAGGCTATGACAAAGCCAAGGGGTGAAGGTGCATCACCCCTTTTCTATAGTCCCCTAAGGCCTTCCCTGATAGCCCTTTCATGACCATGCCTGTCTTAGGTTGTACCTCCCTTGAGCAATCTTATCTGTCATTGGCTAACCAGTTATCAGCCTGGGGCCAAGCAGTGTGAAGTAAAGGGGGCAGAGGCTGTGCTCCCAACAGGAAGATAAGCTTTGTCTCCTTAGTGGCTGATGGTCCCAAGGTCTTTTTACTGAGTCTTAGCCATGGTGGATGATAGCTTCTGAAACCAGGCATGGCAGTTCATGGATTTAACTTTAAATTTAGGATATGCCATGGAACTTGACAATTTCTAAATTGTATATAAAAATAAACAGTATTAGCTAAGGCAGCAGAATTATGAAGAATAGCCAAATTGTGAATCACCCAACTGTCCATCAACTGATGAATAGCTAAATAATGTATCTTCATACAACAGACAATTATGTGGCAGTAAAAGTACTGAACTAATACTATGACATTACACTAAATGTAAGAATTCAGTCACAAAAGAACAAATATTGTATGATTCTACTTACATGAAATGTCCAGAATAAGCAAGCCTCTAGATAGGGAAAGTATGTTAGTATTCGACTATGGCTCTGTGGAAGGTAGGAAATGGAAAGTGACTATTAGTAGGTACAAAATTTCCTGATGGGGTGGTGGAAATGTTCTAAATTTAGATTGCAGTGATGGTTGTTCAATTCTGAGACTATATTAAAACACATTTAATTTTATAATTATAATTGTTGAAATATACAGTATATAAACTATATCTCATGAAAATCTTGAAATAATATTAACCATTACAATTTTGCTGAATAAAAAGCTATAAGTATTAGTATAGCATGCCTTTGCCACTGACTGGTGAACAAACACCCCTTCCCTCCAAAGAAGTACAGAGGGAAGGAAGGAAGGGATGGACAGAGAGAGAGAGAGAAAGAGAGAAAGGAAGAAAGGAAAGAAAGAAAAAAAGAAAAGAAAGAAAAGCAGATGGGGCAGAGATGTACAGATGCAACATGAACATTTAAATGACTTAAAATAGCTGTTTAAATCACTGAGAAACACATAAAACATTCATAAAATGATTTTTGAATTAATAAAATTGAACCCATTATATGATATAAAAATATATTAAAGACAAATTAAAAATGAGGGAAGGAAACAAAACTTTAAGGCTATATATATATATATATATATATATATAGTCTTATATAGAAGAAATTATAAAATTAACAAACAAAAACATGTCATACAATAATAGATTGATAAAGCTCTCTATTAGCAAGTATAAATTTCTGTATATCAAAAAATACCAAATGTGACAAAATGCACTACAGACTATAAAAAGTTATCTGTAACAAATATATTAAAAAAGAATCAGCATCCAAAATAAAAAACTGCAAAGAGTAGGAATGAGATAAAGATTCTGATAAATATTATAAATAGTTAATTAACATAAAATGAAATTCTAAGTAAAAATAAACATAAAAATTTGCTGATCCGCACAGAGATTACAGAGAACAAATTAAAACTATAGTGAACCTTGTTTCACAGTTTCTTTTTTTCAAGGAGCAGGAGAAAAAAAGGACAGACAATACTTGGTCTTGACAAAAATATAGATTAAAAGAAGTGCCTGTCTATTTATTTTGTTAATATGAGTACAGATGTTGATGTCCTATATTTTTAATAGCAAGTTTTTTATATTAAAGTTGGTGGCTCATATATAATGCTATCTAGCAATTTCATTCCTAAGTATAGCCTTATAGAATTTCTCATATATTTATACAGGATACACATACTTTAATTTTTTATAATTCTATAAGAATGTTTTGAGTGCATGCGTATATATATATACATGTGTGTCCACATGTTTCCATATATACACATGTACACTGAGACAACTATATGTCCTTCAGCAGAATATGTACATTAATTATAGTTTATTTGTATAATTGAACACTACAAATCAGTGAAACTGGAAATGTTCAAATAACAAGTATCAACTTGTAGAATATGACAAATCTATTGATTAAAAAAGCTGACAGAAATACATACAGCAATTCACCACTTAGATAACCATGCAAAACAAATCATATAAAAATTTTGAGAAGTTTCAAGATGGCTGCAGAGTAGTTGGAAGTTCTGTCCACTTGCTCCCAACCCTAGAACAGTGTTGCAGATAAACTACATACCAATCAAACTTGAAAATCTAGTTGAGTGTGTGTGAGAGCATGTGTGAGTGAGCGTGTAAGTGGGTGAGTGTGCATGCCTGTGTGTGGGTGTGCAAGTATCTGTCTATCTGTGTGGATGTTCTGGCTTGGGTTCTGGGCTCTCCAGGCAGAGCTGCTGCTACCACTGCTGCCCATCCTGGCGCTTCTTGCTGTGTAGGTTTGGAGTATATACGCCATTTCATGAAATTTACAAAATCCTCCTCTGGAAGAAGCAGCCAGACCAGCCATGCTTTGGCACCCGGCCTTGCCTCCACGCTCTCCATGCCTGGCAGGGCCCCACAACTTGCCACCAGGAGCCAGGGTCTGGGGATTGTATTTGCCAGGGAGGGGGGCTGTCACTTCCCTGATTCTGAGAGTTGCTTGAACCATGAGCTGAACAGATTCTGACTGAGGAGGCTGCAAATTGACCAAGGAGCCAGGAGTGCCAGGAGCAAAGAGAGGGAGCTGTGGAGGCTGTGGCTACAGAGACTACAGTGGGAGCACAGGGAGTATCAAGGCTGATACTCAATGGAGGGAGAAACATGAGAACCTCACCATCATTGCATGTTAGAGTTTTGCTGCTAGACTCCTCCATCCCTTTCCTGACCCCATCTAGATGACAATAGAAAGAAGACAATGCACACAGGATATACTCTATTGATTTGGGAGAGAGAGAGGCATCATGTGGGGGGAAAACACTGATACGTTGCCTCCTGTCCATGCCCTGAATGGTAATCCAACCCATACCTAGAAGCCCTCTCAAGGCACAGGCAGAGAGGTGTGGTAAAGTTTGAACCCCTTAGTCAGCCAGCTAGAGGGGAGTTCCCACAAACAAATGGGCCAATAACAATCAGGACCCAAATGCAACAGGAGAGTACACATAACCCACACAAAGGACATACACAGAGCATACAGGTCAGAAGATCAAGGAGTCTGCACAGTGGGGGCGCTCTCTGCTTGGAAGAGGTGAAAACAGTTGAAGACAAACCCACTATCATCTTTTTTTTTCTTAAAGGGGTAAAGCACAGGTATTGTGTTTGTGGCTGCTCACCTTGGGCTCCAGTGAAGGTAGGGTTGCATGAACTGGAGTCTCACAAGGAGAGTCTGGAGTAGGAGGCACTGAGGAGAGACTTGGGAGAGTTGCTGTGGGATTTGTGGGGCAAGATATACCTGGTGCCACAGTAGCCATGATTCTTGAGAAGAGTTAGCCCCTCCCAGGGGAAAATCAATTACCTTACCCTGTGGGACACCACTCACTTCACCTGGAAACACCCTCACCACAACCTCTAAAGACCTGTTCACTCTACCCTGCACCTATTTTTGTTCTTTTTGCACTTTTGCTTTGTCTTGGTGCTTTGTTGTTTGTTTGTATTTTTCTTTCTTTTTCTTACCTCTTGCATCTTTACACTTGTTGAGGAGACAGCAACATAAAAATATTCAAGAGTTGTTAGAAACTAGCTGTAGAGTGAAGCTAATCCATACACTTTCCTGGGAAACAGACAGGTGCTTCCCCCTCATGGAAGAGTCACAGAAACCCCTTCCTGGTATCCTGCAGACCCAAAATCTGAGCTCTGGGGGACTTACTAGGGGTCCTGCCCTGCCAAGTATATATAGGCAAATAATCCTGGACAGACTCAGACTAGTGACTTTGGGAAGTGGGAAAACCCACTATTTTCCCTGAAGTCTGAAAGGCGCCTACCATGGACATTCAGTAATCATAGCCTCATTTCCACTAGAAGTCCTCTAAAAAATAGTCAGGTCTATGACTAGTCTAAGATTGATGGCAGACCAGCAGGCAGACACAGGCAGAGGCAGAGCTGGCAGTGATGGAACATTTGCTGACACACTCCTGGACTCAGTGCTGATAAAAGCCAGCTTTGCAGAGCAACTTGGCCCATCCTGGAAGCAGCCAATCACAGAGGAATCAACTACAAAGTGTGGATCACTTATAACTTCTGAAAGACTGCCAAGGGCCAGATGTGGACAGCATCTGACATTGGCTTACACACACTCAGACATCAGAGTGTTTTCTAAAGTGACAAACCAGTGGGCAAGATCTAAACTCTGCTGAGATGAATCCACTTGGTACTTTGTTATTTTCCCTATTTTTTTCTTTTTCATAGAGTTTTTATTATTTGATCTACTTTTATTTTTAGTGCTCTATTTTTCATATCTCCTAATATACTCATATTTGATTACCTCACTGCTCCATCATTCTCTCCCATTATTTTTATTATTTTTCTGTGTTCTTATTCCCATATTCCTCTTTCAATAAATTGTGAGTATTAGCTCTATTTCCCTTTTTCTTCTCATGGTCACTTTTCTTTCTTTTGGCCTTCTCATAGGTTCCCATTTTTTTGCTCTTTCTCTTCTTCTGATACCCCTATGAAGTGAATGTTGGACCTCTTGAAGTTGTCCCAAAGGCTGCTTATACTACCCATATATATATATATATTTTTTGGATTCTGTTTCTTCTTGTTCTGATTGGTTGTTTTTTACTTTTTTATGTTTCAAATTATTGATTTGATTCTCAGCTTCATCCACTCTATTGTTGTTTTCCTGTAAATTGTGCTTTATTTCAATTAATGAATCCTTTGCTCCTTGCTGGATCTTTTACATCCTGCTGAGATCCTCACTAAGTTCCTTAAGATCTTTATAACTAGTGTTTTGAACTCTGCATCTAATAGATTGCTCATCTTCATTTTGTTTAGTTCTTATTCTGAAGCTTTGATCTGTTCTTTCATTTGGGCCATATTTCTTTGTCTGCTCATTTTGGCAGCCTCTCTGTGTTATTTCTATGTATTAGGTAGGGCTGTTTTGACTCCATGTCTTTGTAGTGTGCCCTAATGTAGCAGGTGTCCTGTAGAGTCCAGTGGCACAGTCTCCCCTATCACCCAAGGGTATTCGAGGAACACCCTTAGTGTGAGCTGAGTACTCCCTCCCCTTGTAGTTGAGCCTTGGTTGCTGTTAGAAGGTCAATGGGAAGGATTTACACAGGCCAGTCAGCTGCGAAGATTGTCTGTGCCCACTTACCAACAACCTTTGCCCTCTGTGGAAGATTAGTTGTGGAGGGGCTGGGTGGCAGTGCTCTGAAGTGGTCTGTGACTGTTTACTAGGTTCAGTGGTCTTGGGGTTTGCCAGGTAGTGCCAGCCAAGGTGAACCCCCACCTGTGTTTTGCCTAGAACCACCCTTCCAGAACTATAAAGTAGTCTGAGAAGGCTGCTACTTATGCTGGGATTGGAGATTCCCAAGAAAAGCTGAACTATGAAACTAATCTGGCTGCTACTAGTTCCCATCCTGGAGCTCACTGAGGCCAGTTGTTGTTTATTTGATAGGATTTAGAAAGTTGTGAAGTAGTTTGGGTGGCCCTGAAAATGGGGTAGGGCAGAGTCTCTGGGGATCTCCAAGGTGGGTGAAACAGTGTTAGCCAGGTTGATGAAGTCTTAAAGATGGTGCCATCTTTAAGAGGCCAGTCTGCCGACTCTGTGGCTTTGGGTTCTCCCCGGTGCCAGATGCTTTGGCCTGTCCCAGTATGCCACTGTTGCCCTTCAAGCTTTCACCCTGGCGCTGGAACTCAGAGAGGGTGAGTCTGTGTAGGTGAGTCCATGTGTGGGTTCTTTAAGAGGAACTGCTTGGGGCTCAACCAGTTTCTTCCACCAACACAATCCCCATATGTTTACATAGCTAGAAGTTGTGGAGACTTTCATCCCGGCACTGGAACCCTGGGCTGGGGGACTTTGTATGGGACTGGGCCTGCTCACTTCTGAGACAGCACTCCAGAGTTTTTATCCACCACATGTAGATGTGAGACTAGCTTGTTCCATGTCTCACAGTTATCACAAAGCGAATATCTATAGTAAATCCACAATTTAAAAGACGGGAAGTAAATCATATCACCATAGAATATCATCAATTCCTTTGTGCAAAGGAAGACAACAAAAGAATAAATTAAAGATAAAAAGGAATTGCAAAATGGCCAGAAAACAATAAGATAGGATTAGTAATTTCAATCCTACCAGCAGTTACTTTAAAAGTGAAGAAACTAAATTCTCCAAAACAAAGGTATAGAGTGGCTGAATTAAAAAACAAACAAACAAACCCTATATGCTTCTCACAGAAGATTCCCTTCACCTTGAGGGACAACATAGGCTCAAAGTGAAGGGATAGAAAAATATATTTTTTTCAAATGGAACACAAAAGAAAGTGAAGGCAACTGTACTTAAATGAAACAAAATAGACTTTAATCCAAAAATCATAAAAGGAGAAAAGTATATTATCATTATAATGATAATGACATCAACTTATTAAGAAGATATAACAATTATAAATGTGTAATGACTAAGCATTGAACACCTAACTGAATTAAGCAAATGCTAATAAATCTGAAAGAGAAATAGACAACATAATAGCAGTAGAAAAGTTTAATAGCATACTTCAGCAATAAATAGATATTTCAAACACAAATCAGCAAGAAAATATTGGATTTACACCATACTATTAATCAAATGGTCCTAACAGATACATTCAGAACATGTCCAACAGCAAGAGAAAACACATTCCTCTCTGCACAAAGAACCTTTTTTTAAGATTGATCACATGATAGGCTACAAAACAAGTTCTAACAAATTTAAAAAGATTGGAATTATGCCAAGTATCCTTTTGGACTACAATGTTAAAAAATAAGGAATTAACAAAAGGAAGCTAGAAAAATCTCCAAGCATAAAAAATAAACAGCACACCTTTGAGCAACCAATGACTCAAACAAGAAAAAAATATAATTTCAAAAGAAATGAAAATATAAGCATACACCAAAACCTGTAAGATGGTTCAAAAGCTGTTCTTAGATGGGAGTTTACAACCATGAAGAAAGATATTAAAAACACACACACACCTAAAGGAACTGGAGAAAAAAAGAACAGATTAAGCCAAAGGTAGCAGGAAGAAGAAAATAACAAAGATCAAAATGAAAATAAATAAAATAGAGACAAAAGAAGCAATGGACAAGATCAATAATACTAAGAACTAATATTTTGAAAAGAAAACAAAACTATAATTTATTTAGCTAGACTAACTTAGAAAAAAGAGAATACTCAAATAAATATAATCTGTAATGAAAGATGGAAAAGTACAACTGATATCAGAAAAATGCATAGAATCTTAAGAGAATATTATGTGTAATTGGGTGTCACAAATATAATAACCTAGAAGAAATGAATGAATTCCTAGAAATATATAACCTATAAAACTGAATCATGAAGCTGTAGAAATATGAACAGATCAATAACAAGAAAGGAGATTGAATTTGTAACCAAAAACCTCTCAACACGGAAACATTTGACAACATATAGTTTGACTAATTAATTCTACTGAACTTCTAAGGAAGGTATAATATCAAACCCTCTATACTCCTTCAGAAAAATTAAAGAGAAAAGAATATTTACAATTTTATTTTACAATGCCTGCCACCAAAGCTATTAAAGAACATTACATGAAAAAAGAAACTAGAAACCATTATCTCTTGTGCATATGAATTAAAAAATTATCAGTAAAATATTAGCAAACTGATTTTAACAGAACATTAAAGTGATCATATACCATGATAAAGTGGAATTTATCCCCAAGATTAATATCTTGGGGATAAATTAATGAGATATTAATATCAGAGACAAATTAATAAATGGTATTAATATATATAATATATAATAAATACCATTGATAAACATGATTAACAAATTTAATAAATATGATATAGCACATTTGTAGGATGAACTACAATCCGTTTTATTATCACAGATGCAGAAAAGTCATTGGACAAAATTCAACATTTTTGATGATAAAAACCATCAACATATCAGGGATAGAAAAAATATCCTTTAACATAAAAAAGGTCATACTACATACTCACAGGTAACATTCCCAGCAATGAGAATTTGAAAGCTTTATCTCTAAGATCAAGGACAAATCAAGGGGAAAAAGCTGGAGTGATTAAAACAGTATTGTACTAACATTAAAAAAAGATACATTAACCAGTAAAACAGAACAGAGAGCCCATAAGTAATTCTTCACATATGTGATCAACTAATATTTGACAAAAGAGTCAAAAATACTCAATGGGGAAAGGATACTATCTGTAATAAATGGTGTTGAGAAAACAGCCACAGGAAATAAATGAATCTAGATGCTATTCTTACACCTTACACAAAAATTTACTGAAAATGAACTAAGGACTTGAATGTATGATGTGACACCATAAAACTAAAAGAAAATATAGGCTATAACCTCTTTGACCTCAGTCTTGGCAATAATTTTGTGAATTTGATAATAAAAGATAGGGCATGAAAACAAATATAAGCAAGTGGGACTGCATGAAACAAACAAACAACAGACAAACATATCTGTACAAAAAAGGAGACAATCAAAATTTGGAAAAGCAACCTATGGAATGGGAGAAATATTAATGTCCAAAATATGTAAATATACTATACAACTCAATATCAAAAAAGCAAATAATTTACAAATGGGCAGCATATCTAAATAGATGTTTTTGCAAAGAAGATATACAAATGACCAAGAGATTTGTAAGAAGGTAATTAACAACTAATTAATAGGGAAATTTAAATAGAAAGTACAATACAATATCACCTCACAATTGTTAGAATGGCTCCAATTGAAAAGACAAGAGATGACACATGTTGACAAGGATGTGGAGGGAAGGCAACCTTTGAGCACTACTGTTGAGAATGTTAACTGGTGAAGGTGTTACAGAACAGACTGGTGGGGGTGAATGATATACTATTACTGAAAGGTCCCCCTTTTTTCTCCAGGGGTCCCCCCCCAGTGGGCAAAGTGAACCAGAGGAAAGATGTCTTTCAATGCCAGAGATTGGTGAAAAGGAAAGGAATAATTTATTTAAAAGTTATACAGACTTAGAGTAATGACTTAATGTCTTCATTAAAATACAAAAGTCCTTTAGAATACCCACAGATGCACACAGTCCTTCCTTCTCCCTCTGCCCAGTTTGGAGTACCATCTCTCAGGAAAAGAAGTAAAAGTCCATGGTTCAGGCTCCCAGCACCATCAACTGTGTCACCACCATGATCTCCAGTTAATCCAAAGCCATGTGGCACCTTCTCATGGCCCACCAGCAAGAGTCTTTTCACACCTTTTCTTCCAGGCAAAATCTCTCTTCCTTCCCAAGCCATGTAGCAAAAGGGAGCACCCCAAAGCCACATGGTCCTCACTCTCACCAAAGCTGTGGGTGTCACCACTCTGCCGAAGCCATGTGGTCTGCTTCTCCTGCCACAACCACTTGGCCCCAATACCTGCTCAAGCTTTGTGGTGATTCCTCTCCTGGTATGGCTGCTGTGCTTGGGTTTAAATCCCCGAGCCAATCTTTCTCTGTAGCCCCATTTCTGACTCCTCCCACAATCATTTATACCTGCTAGCATTCCTGTATTCTTCCAGCTTTACTGGGCTGCCATAGTAAGTCTGGGCAGGTATGGCCCCATGGCATGGAGCCAATCATCTTTAAGCTCTCATGCAGGCACTGTAATTAGGGAGAGTTGCTTCCCAGTTACATCCTGGGTTGAAGTCTCTCCCCTCCCCCATCTCAAAGCATTACTACAGCTATTTAACATATCTATGAAACCAATTAAAGGTTTATGGTTATGTTAAATGACCATGCATGAGGTTAGCTGCAAAGCTGTTGCTATACAAAACAGCTCTCAATGGCCCTGGTCCACATGTCCCATTCCCTAGCTCAGACTGGGGGTGGTGAGGACATAATATATGTATTTTTCTCTAATATTTCTTGGACACCCTGAGTTCTGGACCCTGTTACAAATCCTCATTTGTGTTCCCCCCTCTGACTGTACCCTGTTACAAAGCCAATATTGAAATGGTATGGAGGTTCTTCAAAAAATTGAAACTAGAACTGCCATAATATTCTACAACTCCACTTCTGGTGTATATACAAAAGAAATATACACAGGATATTAAAAATATTCTGCATTCCACATTTATTGCAATATTCTTCATAATAGACAGGATATGGAAAGTATTCATCAATAGATGAATGGATAAAGAAAATTCATGTGTACACTTCCAGTCAAGATGGAGACATAGGTAGACACACTGTGACTCTTTGCACAACCAAAAGAAGAACAACAACAAATTTAAAAACCAAAACCAATGAGAACTGACAAAAAGTTGAACTGCATGGAAGTCTAAGAACCAAGGAGTTAACAAAGAAACATTCATCCAGACTGGTAGGAGGGGTGGAGATGGGCAGCCTGGTGGAGAGGACTCACGGACAAGGCAGTGGATGGAGACCAGGGCAGACAAGGAGGTAGGTGGCAGACAGAGCAAGGTGGCAGCTGGCAGACTGGACAATCCCACATTTATGTGATGATAAACTGGGAGGAACAATTGGAGAGTGAGACAGACCAAGCAACCCAGGGTTCCAGTGCAGGGAAATAATGCCTCAGAGCCTCTGACTGAAAAAACCTGTGAGGGTTGAGGTGGCAGGAGAAACTCTCAGACTCACAAGAGAGTTTGTTGGAGAGACCCACAGGGTCCTACAACATACACAAATCCACCCAGCCACCTGAGAATCAGCAACAGAAGGGCTCAATTTTCTTGTGGGTGGCATGGAAGTGAATGAAAGCCAGCACAGAACTGAACAAGTGGCACTGTTCCCTCTCAGACCCCTCCCCAACATACAGTGCCACAACTCAGTGACAAAGGTTGCCCTTCCCTGGCAAGTACCTAAGGCTCCGCCCCTTACTATGTAACAGGCACACAAAGACAAAAAATGTGGCCCAAATGAAATAACAGATCAAAGCTCCAGAAAAAATATGACTAAGTATGAAAAGATAGCCAATCTATCAGATGCACAGTTCAAGACATTGGTAATCAGGATGCTCACAGAATTGGTTGAGTATGATTGTAAAATAAAGGGAAAAGTGAAGGCTATGAAAAGTGAAATATACAGAGAACCAACAGTGATGGAAAGGAAACTGGGGCTCAAACCAACAGTTTGGATCAGAATGAAAAAATAAGCATTCAACCAGAACAGAGTGAAGAAACAAGAATTTAAAAAAATGAGGAGAAGCTTAGGAACCTCCAGGAAAACTTTAAACATTCAAACATCTGAATCACAGGGCTCTGCGGGCTCAGCCCCCGGACCACTCTTTGACCCAGGCTGGTGGGGTGCGAACTGGTGGAATCTGGGAAGGTGCCAATCTGGTGAGTGTCCTGGGGACCAGGAGCCCGAGACCAGGCCCACCCTTGTAGTGGAAGGAGGGACTGATCATCCCTCAGGCCTGAAGGCCCAGGCAGGGTTCCCACAGTTCGGACCGGTGGGAATGTAATAAACTTGTTGTGTTTGTGTGAATAAGTGTATTTGTTGATCCATGGGTGGAAGCCTATGGAATGTGAGTGAGCCCTAACCTGTGGTTCCTTGGTCTGTCATACGGCATAATGGCTGGGAGATTAACCCGAATTCTACATGGGCAGCCTTAGCTAAGACAGACCCAAGTCACTCATGAGAGGAGAGGCCAGGCGGGTGACCCAAGAGTCTTTTTCCTTGTCTGTCAGCATCGATGGGGAGAATTCATCATGGGAGTGGCATGTCTCTGCCATGAGGCTGGATCTGAAAGAACAAGTCTCTGCCATCAGTGTTGTTTCTGATCAGAAACCTTCTGTACTTGGAGACCTGTTTAAGGTCGCCTGTAAGACCTAAGAAAGGTCGCCTGTAACCAGTTGGGGAGAATGCTTTTGTCACTCGGGACCCAGGAAGGGTCATTTGGGGCTGATGAGTGCTTCAGCCATAGCCAAAGCAGCATGTCTCTGCCAAGAGACAGGTCCTGAAGGAGCATATCTCTGCGAGGCACCGATGAACACACTGGTGCAAGAGAATGCCCCTACCTGTGTATTGTTCTGGAACTCTGTGTTTTGGATTTTGCTCTGTATCTGCTCTGAAAAGGAAATTGAGGATTCCAGGGAAGGTTGAAACTTCTTCGCACTCTATAGGAAAGTAAATGAGAAAATATAAGATATGAAAATGAAGGACATCTGTGGGAAACTGTAAAAATAAATGAAAAAGTAAAAGTTTAGGAAGGAATTATGTGGTGTTTTAATTGAAGGTATAAGGCAGGGAAATGCAATCTTGGTGGATATCAGAAGGTGTATGAAAGAAAGAATAGAGGGTTTGTGAATGTTGCAGAATATCTGGAAGTGAAGGTTTTGAGAAGCCCGGTGGATATTAGGAGGGAAAGGATTTTTCTTGACGCTTTGTGTTTTTCTCCCTACCTGATCCCTCCAGAACTTGGCATTCTGAAGGAGTGAGTGAAGACATAAGGTTTCTCTGCATAAAACCAATAAGATCAGTCGTTAATAGTGGTTTTGTTAACCAAGACTTTGACTGGAATGTCATGTCTGAAGAAGGCATGTATGGGTTCTGGTCATCACCAGAAAGCCCTGAGGAACTAGGATTGACTTGTGAAGCTAGTGTAAGCCCACGAGAAAAGCCTGGTACTTTGGTTGGTTGTGTGTTTCATGGAAGTCTTTCCAGGGAAGGAAGAAAGGTTGCTTTTATGAAAGATGGCCAAAATGGAACCTATAGGCACAATGGAAGCCTCAAGGATTTGAGTGAAAAAACTGGTACAGGTGAAGCCAGATGGCAGATGTGTGGCTCTGCTTCTGTGGCCTGAGGGGTGGACTGAGAAGTCAATCTAAAGGTTCCCTGTGTGAATTCCAGCAAAGTGGACTTAAAGATCATTAGTGATCCAGGCTGCTCTTGGTGTGTTTATGCAAATGTACAGTCAAAATAAAAAATGAGACTCAAAGTAATCCCTCTAATAACAGTGAGGGTGATCTTAAGGAGAAACATTGTGGTTCAAGGAAAATCACAATGCTCAGTATTGGACATAAGAATGGTGCAGCTAACTGTCTTGAAAGTCTGTTTTCATTTAAAAGTGGAAACTGGGTTTGTAATATCACCAAAGAAGTACAATTTACAGGTATGGATGACCTGTCAAATTGCCATTGCTAAATGTCATTGCAGGAAGGACCTTGCAACTGAATGACTTCCCAAAAGACAGTCTCAGAGGCACAGAGACTGGTTTGGGGATTGTTGTGTAAATTAACCTGTGTGTTTTTCTGCTTTCATAGGGCATATGCCTGTGACTTCATTACCTGAGTGGGTGGTTGCAATATAGGTCTCACTTAAAGAGCCCATTTTTATCATCGCCCCCTGAGACTCAATGGTTTGGCTGAACCTAAGTGCATGGGTTCATGAAAGGTTCAGGCAATCTGTGGGCTTCAGTTTAGAACTGATTTTCCCTTTTTCTGTCTTGATGGCTTGGACAGAAAGGGCCCAGAAATCTGATAGGAGGGAAATCCTAACATATTCTTCCCAGCCCGAGTGAAGTATAACAGGCCACGAGAGTTTTGGATAGGTGTAGCATGCCTTGTCCACCTTCCTCCAGATAAGCCATTCTTTACTTAAGTTCCTGCCTTTGTCATTTAGTGGTTATGATTTAATTGTACCCTCTAACTCTTTCCAAATCTGTCATCTCCAGAATATGACCAGGATGCCAACGGTCCAGTAATGCCAGCCTTTGGACACCAAGCCTGTGACTTCCTGGAGACAGCCAACTGACCAGGATTCTGTAAGGCCCTTCCTCTTACAGGAAGGACTCCCTCTGTGCTGCACCCCCTCCCATTAAGGGCACCTCTGACCCATGGGTAGTAGGTTGACGTCCATGTCCAGCCATAAGTAGTTACAAGAAGATGAGACCTTCGTCCATTGTCCTTTAAAAGAATTTAAAGTGGGTGTATATCTGAAATGAGAGATTGTTGCAGCATGCAGCCAAGAGGAGAGACCCCAAATGGGCATTTAAAATGGGGTCCAGAACTCAAAGCATCCAGGATATTTAAGGTGTCTTCACCCCTTCCCCCAGAGGTGTGAGTTGGGGGAAGGGACACATGGAGCAAGAACATGCAGGGCTGTTTTGTATAGCAACAGCTTTACAGCCAATCCATGGCATAGTCATTTGACATACCTATAGCCTTCGCCTGGTCACTTAGATATGCTGAATGGCTGTGGCCAGGCTCTAGGCCAGGGGGATGGAAAGAGACTTTCCCCCATCCAAGATGTGACTGGGGAGGTAGGCCCCTTGAGTTACAGCACCTGCGTGGGAGCTGGGAGAAGATTGGCTCCATGACATAGGGTCACACCTGTCCAGACCCATGATGGCAGCTAGATGGAAGTGAGTACTGACCCGTCCAGGATCTGTGGGCCGTCAACGAAGCAGCTGTCACCCTCTACCCAGTCGTCCCAAACCCGTACAACCCCTGAGCCAGCTTCCCCCAACAGCAACATGGTTCACCTGCCTTAATCTGAAGGATGCCTTTTTCTGCATTCCTGTTACACCTTCCAGCCAAACCATTTTTGCCTTCCAATGGGAAGACCCACATACTGCAGTCAAGACTCAGTTGACCTGGACTAGACTGCCCCAGGGATTTAAGAACTCCCCAACCTTATTTGGGGAAGCCCTAGCAGGAGACCTGAAGCCCCTTGCCAAGGGGAGCCAGACCTGACGATTCTGCAGTACATGGACGACCTCCTCCTGGTGGCCCCATCCGGGGAACATGCTGGGAGGTAATGGACATGCTACTGAAGTGCCTGGCTGAATTATTTTACTGAAGTCAAGCCTAGCTGAAGGTTAAAATACCTCCTGGTGATCATGTGCACCTTCTCTGGATGGGTTGAGGGTTTCTCCATCAAGACAGAGAAAAGCCAGGAAGTCACTCGAGCCCTCCTGAGAGAGGTCATCCCAAGGTACGAATTGCCTCTGACTATTGGAAGTGACAATGGGCAGGCCTTTGTCTCACAAATCGTCCAAGAAACAGCCAAGCTTCTGAACATCGTGTGGAAACTACACACTGCTTATCGACCCCAGAGTTCTGGGAAGGTAGAGCGGATGAACCGGACTCTTAAAGAAACCTTAGCTAAATTTTACCAGAAAACTGGACTTCCCTGGATGGACTTGCTGCCACTAGCATTGCTTAGGGTTAGAAATGCCCCTTACCCCTCAGGACATACTCCATACAAGTTAGTTTTTGGGAGACCTCCCCTAATTCTCAGTATACAAAAGGGGGGACTCCAATTGCAAGGTGAATTAGGACAGACAAAATATCTTCAGAAGCTAGAGGAAACATTAGGGAAAATAAATGGGGCCAGTTTGGGCCAGGGACCCCCACCCCAAGGTAGGGGCAGTACACTCCTTTAAACTGGGAAGTTATGCATGGGTAAAGGACTGGAAAAAAGAACCACCTCAACCTGTGTGGACCAGGCCACATTTGGTGTTACTAACCATCCTAACTGCCCTTAAAGTTACAGGAATCATCCCTTCAATCCACTATAGCCAGGTCAAAGCAGCAGCAGATCCTGAGGACCCAAAGACCAAGCCTACACCCAGACTACCTGCGCTGAGGCTCTGGAGGACACCAACCAGTGGAGAAGACACCAGGGGATGCACCGTTGCTCCGCAGAGTTCCTGACTATAATCGGCATCTTCACAGGAGTATTGGGAATTGGACTAGTGACTGTGGCCCCTGTGGAATGGAATCCTATGGAGCAGATCACCCTAGGAATACTTTATCTCTGTTTGGTCTCTGCATTTGGGTTTATTGTATGCTTCATTTGACAAATGTGGCCCCTGTCTCAGCCCCAGCCTGCAAATGTAGTACCCCTGGGTGTAGAATTATGTTCAGCGGTAGAGTGGTCTCTTACTATCTCCCAGGGTCAGCTTTTAGCTCCTCCACTGACATGCCATCGGGTTGCATTCAGCCACAGCAATCCCTCTGCACTCGGGGAGGGAAGTTACACCAGACTGAAATGATATCCAGGACCATAGGATACCAGATCTGGATGTGTCAGGCATATGGAATTCTGCATCCTCCAGACCTCAGTCCAACACCTGGTGGCCATGGTGAGTTGTGGTGCAGATGCCAAAGTGTTAACTCTCCAGCAGTACGAACACCAGTATCAGCAGTTGCAACCCTCTCCAGCATCTCAGTCATATAGCCAGGTATATGGTGATGCTAAAGGGGTAAAAGCACCTTATAGCATCAAAAGGGGGGACTGTGACCGCACATACTGTGCAGTAGCTATTCTCAGATAAAAGCTGGACAGCAGCCATCCCCAGATAAGCAGTTATCTTAAGGTCGTACACTAACTCTGTTTTCTGCCTCTGTATGCCCACTATTCAGCAGCTGCACTCCTCCCTCCTCCTCCTTCTGCCTGTGCAGTAAGTATATAAGCAAGCCCCCATCATTTTTAAAATTGTTAGACAAAATAGGATGATGATCATCTATATGTAGCAATTGCAACTGCATACACATTGGCAACTCAGGGCTATATCTTACTTTAAGAGATTTTTTTCCTAATGAGAATTTTTTTTTCCTTATAGAACCTGGAAGGAGATATTGGACTGAAGCACATATTAATCTGAGCAAAAGCAACTCAAAAACAACTACAGAAAGAAGGCAAACAACTAGTACCTGATTGAGTGGGTTTCCCCTCCATTTCCTTGGTTTTCTTAGACTTTTCTTCCCTGCTTTTTCTCCCTTCTTTGGACCTATAAAACTGCTTCATTGATAATTGCTCTTATGAGGATCAAAGTGAGAAGCATTAGGATTTACTGAACATAGGAAAAAAATACTTAGTTATAAGGTAAACTGAAGTTTCAAATAAACAAACCAAAAATCAACATGTACCCCAGATTGAAAAAGCTATCTTAAACAAATTTATTATGTTTTGTTTATAAGTGCTCATAAGTGTGTGTTTGCAGTGGAAAAGCTAAATATGAGGGTGGGATTATAAATTGAATGTTGAGCATACTTAGTTTAAAATACCTGTGACACAGTAAAGTGTAAATGTCAAATGAACAAAGTAGAATTTATGGGTCAGAAACTCATAAAGGTGCTCTAGAGTTATAAATTTTGAAGGCAGTAGTAAATAGATAATATGTGAAACTATTTACCAGGCTTATAAACAAATGCTAACATTCTCATTTTATATAATGCTTTACTGCATGTATGGTTTGAGTAGATTATAAATTTGGTTTGAATAGATTATAAGCCTCTTACCAAAAGGTATGAGGAAACCAGACAACTAAGAATCATCAAAATGTTGAATTAATTGTGTTGCAATTATCAATAAATACTCATGAATTTGATTTGCTTTGACACTAATAAGCTGTGTGACCTTGGTTCATTTAACTTCTGTGGGCTTCAATTTTATTATCTATAGAATGAGGATCTGAACTAGACAATATATTTATTTCCTGTCAATTCAATAACTCTCATTTTATGTGTTGTTGAATTGTACTCTATACCTCACATTGGTTGTTTATTAAATGCTGGTAGATAGATTTTCAAAAGCCTACAAGTGAGATATACTAGCTGTCATTCTGGATGAGCAAAAATAGGACCTGACTTATGCCCTAAAATTATTTTTATTGTCCAAAAGTCTCTGTGGCCAATGAATATATTTGGTTTAAGTGGTTGATTTTCTTGTTGGAAAAAAAATAGCACTAAATGTTTCATCTTGTTTTCTCTACTGAGACAAATTATCTGAGGTGACATTATGAATATGTGACTTATTGCCTCCTATGTCTCAGGGAATAGAATATAATTGGAACATACTTCTTTTTGTAACCTGTTGGGGAACTCTGTGGGCAGAGTTCCCCTGACCATCACAGATGAGAATAAGTCTACTAAGACATGATCTGCTTGGGGAGGCATGGTGGCTGATCTCTCAAAGGAGAAGGGTCAGGAGCTTGTTCCTCAATGGGCTTTTATTGGGTTTATTTGCATAGGAATACAGGGCATATATGTAAATCTCATCAATCATTGTCAAATAATAGATAACATCCAAAGAACTATGAGGGCCTATTCTGAGTCAGGGTCAGATAAAGGGCCATAAAATTGTGGAAAAAAACCTCATTTTATGCTTGGTCCCTTATCATTTAAATTGAGGGTATCAACAAAGTGGGTTTAATAGGATTTTATGCATTATTTCTTAGGCCTGATTGCCCCAGGGAACCCACCCTTTCCAGCACAGAGCCTCACTCACCTCTGGCATTGTTTCAGGCTTAAGTCGGTCAGGGGAAGTAAGGCAGTTAAGAAATTAGGAGACTTCTTGCAGACAAAATAAGGACTCAGGCTATGTCAAAGCAGAGGGGTGAGGGTTCATCACCCTCTTTTTCTATAGCCCCCAAAGTCCTTCCCTGAGGGCCCCTTCATGACCATGCCTGTCTTAGGTCATCCCTCCCTTGAGTAATCTTACCAGTCATTGGCTAAGTGGTCATCCACTTGGGGCCAAGCAGGGTGAAGTAAAGGGGGTCGAGGTGGTGTCCCTGCCAGGGAGATAAGCTAGTCTCCTTCGTGACTTATGGTCCCAAGGTCTCTCACTCAGTCTTAGGCATGGGGGGTTACAGTTTCTCAAACCAGGCAGGGAAGTTCCCAATAGTAACCAACATTTGAAAGTTGTGCATTGAAAGGAGTTCTTTATGAAAAAAAAAAGTTGTTTTTCCACATAGAGTTGCAATGTGAAGTTGGGCACTTGTTATCCAGTTTGATTTTCCAGAGGTTTCAAAAAACCCTCTTTTTCTTTCAATTATTCCTCAAAGTGTTTTTACTACCTGTATGGACTTATCAGGTAGCTTAGCTTCAATAAGCTTCTGTTTTCTCATGTCAAATTGTTGATAATGTCAAGGAGTAGTTCAAAAGATTCAGACTGAATAGTATTATATGAAATTGAATGGATATACATGTATATATACATACATATGTGTGTGTATACACACACACACAGAGTGGGCAAATGTAGGTTTATAGTTGTGAGGACATGAAACCCAGAGTTTGTTCTCACATTATTACTTATTAGTTATTGTATCATTTTCCATATGAAAACTATAAATGTACTTTTTGTCATATATCTATATCTAGATCTATATCTATCTATATCTATATAATTTTACAAAACACAATACAGGCATTTAGCAAAACCTTAATAAATACAGTTACTTATCTCTGAATGGGATAATCATGGTATTAAAACAAGAAGATAAAGCAGATTATGAGGTTCTAATATGCATAAAAGAGGTTAAGATGCAGAATTAGATTGAGACTAAAGTTGAACAAACATTCCCTAAGCATCTAAGGCAGACGTAAACCCCACACAGATGGCAGACATTGGTGGTAAGTGGTCAGACACAGCCAGTCCTTGCAGCTGACTGAACTGGGTAAATTCCTCTCATCAACCTGCCAACAGCAACCAAGGTTTAACTATAAGAAGAGGGTGTACTCAGCCCACACAAAGAGCACACCTTGAATACACAGCTTGGGTGAGAAAGGAGGCTGTACCACTGGACCCTACAGGACATCCACTACATTAGGCCATACTACCAAGACATGGAGTTAAAGCAGCACTACCTAAGACACAGACACAAACACAGGGAGTCTGCCAAATTGAGGAGACAAAGAAATGCCCAAATGAAAGAAAAGATCAATACTGACTTCCGGCCAAGATGGAGGCATAGGTAGTCGCACTGTGCCTCCTCTTGCAACCCAAACTAAGGACAAGAAAAATTGAGAAACAAGAAACAACCAGAAAAGACAGAAATGAACTGAAGTCTGACTACCGTACATCCAGACCGGTAAGGAGGGGTGGAGTCAGAGGCCTACAGAGAGGGGTTGAGGGGTCCCAGCAGGAAAAAGTGGTGACTGGCAGATGGGGGCGCGCAGGGCGCACACTGCAGTTGGCAGACCCCAGAAGTGCAGGGGCAGCTGACGGACCAGTGGCAGACCCTGGGCGCGGGAGGCAATGAGCAGACCCAGTGAGGCGCACAAGGCAGCTGGCTGGCCGCAGCCACATGTTCCTGCGCAGACAAACTAGGTGAAAAGGGGCAGCAACACAGAACTTGCAACCCAGGGACCCAGCACTGGGAAACAAAGACTAAGAGCACCGACTGAAAACACCTGTGGGAGTTGAGGCCGGGAGATTCTCTCAGCCTCACGGGAGGCTCCTCAGGGAAACCCACAGAGTCCGAGACAGTACACAAGCCCACCTACCTGGGAGCCAGCACCAGAAGGGCCCAATTTGCTTGCGGGAAATGGGAGAGGGGACGGAAGTCCTAGAGAGAGTGGAGCAGACGCCATTGTTCCCTCTCAGACCCCACCCCACATACAACGTCCCAACCCAGCATCACAACCCAGCGACTGGGGTGCCCCGCCCTGGTGAACACCTAAGGCTCTGCCACCCATATGTAACAGCCACAACCAGACCAAAGGAAAATAAAAAATATAAAAGATGGATCAAACAGAATTAAAAGTCCCAGAGCCAATTTTTTTAAGTGACCGAGAGATCGTCAACCTATGAGATGCACAGTTCAAAACACTGGTGATCAGGATGCTCACAGAATTGGTTGACTTTGGTCATAAATTAGATGAACAAATGCAGGCTACGATAAGGGAAATGAAGGAAAATGCACAGGGAACCAATAGTGATGGGAAGAAAACTGGGACTCAAATCAATGGAGTGGACCAGAAGGAAGAAAGGAACAACCAAACAGAAAAGAATGAAGAAACAAGAATTCAAAAAAATGAGGAGATGCTTAGGGACCTCCAGGACATCTTTAAATGTTCCAACATCTGAATTGTAGGGGTACCAGAAGGGGAAGAGGAAAAACAACAAGTGGAAAAGTTATTTGAACAAATAATAAAGGAGAACTTCCCCAATCTGGCAAAGGAAATAGACTTCCAGGAAGTTCAGGAAGCTCAGAGAGTCCCAAAGAAGTTGGACCCAAGGAGGAACACACCAAGACACATCATAGTTACATTAGCCAAGGTAAAAATGAAGGAGAGAATCCTAGAAGCAGCAAGAGATAAGGGGACAGTAACCTACAAAGGAGTTCCCATCAGACTGTCAGCTGATTTCTCAAAAGAGACCTTACAGGCAAGAAGGGGCTGGAAAGAAGTATTCCAAGTCATGAAAGGCAAGGACCTACATCCAAGATTGCTCTATCCAGCAAAGCTTTCATTTAGAATGGAAGGGCAGATAAAGTGCTTCTCAGATAAGGCCAAGTTAAAGGAGTTCATCATCACCAAGCCCTTATTATATGAAAAGTTAAAGGGACTTACCTAAGAAAAAGATTAAAAATATGAACAGTTAAAAAAGACACCAAACTCACAGTTAGTAACAACCATACCTAAAACAAAAGCAAACTAAGCAAACAACTAGAACAGGAACAGAACCACAGAAATGGAGATCACATGGAGGGTTAGCAACACGGGAGTGGGAGAAGGAGAGAGGGGGAAAAGATATAGAGAATAAGTAGCATAGACAGTAGGTAGAAAATAGACAGGGGAAGGGCAAGAATAGTATGGGAAATGTAGAAGCTAAAGAACTTATGACACATGGACATGAACTAAAGGTGGGGAATGTGGGTGGGAGGGGGTAGGCAGGGTGGAGGGGAGTGAATGGGGAAAATGGGACAACTGTAATAGCATAATCAATAAAATAAAAAAAATAAAATAAAGTATTTTAAAAAAAGAACATAAAAGGATATTCACAGAAATGCATTTTCCAGAAAAAAAGACTTTACTATAAGTAGAAAAAGAAAGAAAAGAAAAGATCAAAACTCCAGAAAAAGCTAAACAAAATGGAAAAAAGTAATACACCAGATGCAGAGTTCAAAACACTGTTTATAAAGATGCTCAAGAAACTTAGGGCCTTAGGAACATAAAAAGGACTCAGACACAAAGGATACACTAATTGAAATAAAGAAGAATTTACAGAGAAACAACAGTGGAGTGGATGAAGCTGAAAATTAAATCAATGTTTTGAAACACAAAGAAGCCAAAAACAAACATGCAGAATATCAATAAGAAAAAAATAATCCACAAAAATGAGGTTAGTATAAACAGCCTCTGGGAGAACTTCAAGAGGTCCAACATTCAGTTCACAGGGATGCCAGAAAAAAAAGAGAAAGAGCAAGATATTGGAAATCCATTTGGAAAAACAGAGAAAGAAAACTTCCCTAATTTGGTGAAGGAAATAGACTTACAAGTCCTGGAAGCACAGAGAGTCCCAATTATAATGGTTGCAAAGAGGCCTACTCTAAGACACATCATAATTAAAATGCCAAAGGTTCAAGATAAAGAGAGACTCTTAAAATCAGCAAAAGAAAAGAATTTAGTTACCAGATGTATTTCAAATGGAAGGGCAGAGGGGGAGAATGGGTGAAGATGTGAGGAGATTAAGAAGTACAAATAGATAATTACAGAATAGCCATGGGGATGTAAAGTTGAGGATAGGAAATGGAGTAGCCAAGAAATATATGACCCATGGACATGAACAATGTGGTGGGATTCCCTGAGGGAGTAGAGGGGACACTAGGTATAGGCAGGCAATGGAGGAAAAATCAGGACAACTGTAATAGAATAATCAATAAAATATAATTAAAAAATACTAAAACAAATAAAAATTTCATCCTAAAGAAAAGGAGAATTTAACACCTTGATAGATTAAAAACAAAAACAAAAGATTATAATAACTTGTCACTTGATAATACAGAATAGAATTAATATTAAAAAGATCAATATCTAGATATATCATGGTCAAATTTTAATAATTGAAGAAAAAGAAAAATATGAAAATTTCTGAAAGAAAAAATATGTTATTATAAACATACAATTCAATAATAATGTTAAAGTGTATACGGCTATTACTCTGTAAATTAGAATCTCATACTCAGAAATATTAACATAAAATAAATTAATTTAAAAATACATTCATACAAGCTATTGGAAAATTAATTATAATTACATCCTCTAGGAAAACTTTACTCAAAAACTTATGGCAGCAAAAAGAAACAGTACAAATATAGAAAATATAAATATAAAAATATAACAATAAAACAGAAAACAAACAGGTGTGAAAATTAATATCAAACCAAAAAGTTCAAGGTGAAGTTGTTAATAGGACCAAAAGGATTATTACTTATTTATAAATTGTGCAGTTTGTCATGAATATATAGTAGTCACCTACATTTCTATAACTATATATAAACATTTCCTTTATCAAGGTAAAAAATTGAAAATTATTAAAGATAAAGTAGATACTTATAAAATCTATGTGCTCACTTCAAGCAGCACATATACCAATAAATTACAAATCTATAAACCAAGTGTCAAGTTTGATCATGGACATTAAAAATTATCAATAAAATAAAAACTAGTAATTAATAGTAATTAAATGTAGAAACATATAATTCTGTACCCAGCAACCATAGAATACCATTTTTGTTTCAAATGAATTTGGAACAATTAAAGACATAAATAAGTTTATTAAAAATGAACATGCAATGGTAAAATAACAATGATGGCAAATATAAGAAAAGTATAATAAATGGAAACTGACAGTGGAAATTGTTATAGAGGGAGAGGGGGGTGGATTGTGATCAGGGAAATTTTAGTGGGTATAATTTGCTGTCTGTACAGCTTTGTAGAATATGCTAATTAACTAGAGAAGTTCTGCTTCAAGCTTTAGAAGCAAAGAGCTGGGGAAATATGCACAAAGTAATGACTGTTTTTCAAAGATTTACAGGGGTCTCTGTAAGTAGACTCATATCAGTCAAGTAGGAAAAAAAGTTATTGAGAAATTGTAACCAAGCAGCAACTTTCTTTCTTTAATATGACTTTCTCCTTTCTTTCCTTTTGATTCAAACGGGCCTCATTCAGCACCCTGAACCATCTTCACCTTTCTCCCTTTCAAGACCACTTCCTTAGCCAGTAAGCCCTCAGGACCTCAAGGGTCTGATCATCATCAAATACTCTTGAACAAAGCTTTAGGTCTATTGACCCCCAGAAACAGTGTTTCTGATCAAACTGGAGATAAGATCTAGGCCTCAGTTGTGTTTGAGCTGCAGAACAATAAAAGCTGTGAAACCAGATGAAGGGATGACATGAGGTCCAGCCAAATACACTGATCTACTGCTTCCTACCCTAGCACCACCCAATCAATAGAGATCATGTCCCTGACCAGGAGACTAACTCCCTTGGTCACCATGATTAATGATTTTTCCCTATATAACCCATCCCCTGAAAGTCATCAGGTTTTTGAGCATTAGCTCACCTGTTTCTGGGCATGGGGCACTTCTCTCCCCCGCCAAAAAATCCTTACTTTCTTTTCTGGAAGCTCCTGTTCCTGTCTTATTAGGCTTCAATGCATGCAGGCAAACAAGCCCCTTTGGTCTGGTAACATCTGCTTCTCTAAACTCAAGCTTAGCTGGTTTAACCATGGTTCTTTTCAATGAGCTGTCACACTGTAAACCAAAGTAAAACAAAGATTTTTGAATTCTAATGGTCAGATTACAAAATGTGGTATTCAGTCATCATTGTAAAGACTATGATAAAAGGTCAGCGCGGGGAGCAGCAACTTTTGAATATCAGTACGAATATGAGTATTCACCAATTTTTTCACATTAAATCTTCTTTACAAGGTAATATTTGTATGGCACATAGGGCTAAACTGGGGAGAAGTTTCAGCTGCTCTGCCCCTGCCCTGTGCTTCCAGGCTGAGTACATCAGCATTTCATCTTGACACTTAAACCAATTCACAAACCATAGGTTGCCACCTCACATTGCTGCAAGGGTCAGGCTTCAGCTGTTCAGAAGAGTAGAGTTTAAGAACAGGCACATGGCTAAAAGATTATGGAGAGCAAAAGTGAAATAACATGATTAGTGAGTAGTTACAGGATATGTTTAAAAGCTAGAATATTGTCTGTTAGAGAGAGAGAGAGTCTACACATTTGAATCTTTTTCTTGTCCATTTGCAGAGTCTATATGAGCAATTAATAATTCCCCTTAGGTAATCTAAAAGTTCAAAGTGCTGTTTCATTTCTGTAGCAATGTGCCATGTTCAAAGTTTGTTTGAACTTCTGTGTTTGCTTAAATTACACTAGAATGCTTGGAATATTAACATTGAAGTCCTTCAGATTTCCCTCCTTTGGAGAGAAAGAGACATCAATTTGTTGCTCTACCTCTTTGTGCATTCATTGGTTGATTCTCGTATGTGCTCTGATCAAGGATCTAACCTGCAACTTTGGTGTATCAGGAAGACACTCAAACCAACTGAACTACCTGACCAGAACCACTAAGTACTTTTTTTTTTAATTTTTCAGTTTTATTTTTAAATTATACTACTTAGACTTAATTTTATTGAATTTTATTTCACAGGTATTTTCACTATTATTTTGTACACTCAACTCTGAAATAATAAATACCTTTGTTCATTATAATATATTCATTGGTAAAAGTGTAAAGCTGATAAAATTATTTTGGGGAATGTGGAATACTGTGTAGTAATTTTTAAAAATTTCTACAGGCATATAGAATTTGTTTCATACACACACATACAAGCACACACATATATATACAAACATATACAAACAATCAGACATAAATACACACATGTACTCCCTTCGTGTTTCTTAGCTATTAAAAAATTAGATGCAGAAGCAAGCTGGATCACTAGCAGGCCATGGGTCAAATAGTCCTGTTTTTTTCCATCATAATTATTTACTGGCTGTGTCATGTTAGCATCTATTTCCTCAATTATGGAACACAATCATGGAATCCACCTTGTAAGTAAGCTATAGATAATATTAGTAAATAAATATACTGAGCATAAAATTATATATGTGGTACTCAAATGTGGTACCTGATATTATTATATAATGTATATACAATACTAATTAATAATATGTGTTCAGCTTATTATATTTTGGTAATTATTTGAAGGTTAAGCCAATTTACTCACCCCAAACTCTATGAGTTGGGCATTCTTAACATTACTCCCATGATATAGATGAAACTGTTATAGGCCAAGGTTTCTGTGCCTGATGCTTCAAAAGAACGTCCAGTATACAATAGATCAAAGTTTGGAGCAAAGGGAGGTTTATTGATTGAGAAGACCTAGCTTGAGAAGATGGAAAGATTAAATTTCCAATTCATCTTTAAAAACCTGGAATTCAGGTATCTTATTGTTAAGGGAAAAGAGGAGAGAAGATGGAGGGATAGGTGCTGGCATAGACAAGTAGGCATAAAAAGGGATCCAAGTAAGAGTGTTAAATTTTGTTACTAGGCTAAATGGGTTCATATGTTTACTTGTGTCAAAACCCACTGAGACATGAATAGAAAGCAAAGCAAAGAAAGCTTGCAGCAAAGAAAGTAAGTTGTTTTTTGTCTGTCTGTTTTTTTTTGGGGGGGGAGGTTGTTCTTTATTTTTTATTTTTATTTTTTTGAAGTGGTCCATGCCCAGAAACAGATGATCTAATGCTCAAAGTCTTCCAGGGTATAAGTATCATTGGGAAAAAAAATCATTAATCGTGGTGACTGAGAGAGTTAGTGTCCTGGTCAGGGTAATAGACTCTACTGATTTGCCAGCACTAAGGTAGGACTAGTTGATCAATACATTTGGTCCTAATGTCAGGCCTTCATCTGGCTTCACAGATTTTCTGGCCCTGCAGCTGAAACACACCTGAGGCCTAGATGATAGTCTCCAGTTTGACCAGAAACTCTGTCTCTGGATTGATAGACTGGAAGCTTTATTCCTTAAGAGTATTTGAGGCTGATCAAACCCTCATGGTCCTGAGGGTTTAATGATTAATGGAGTGATCTTGCAAGGGAGAAAGATGCAGGTGATTCAGGGTGCTGAATGAGGCCTGTTTGAATCAAAAGGAACGAAAGGAGAAAAGGTCATATTAAAGCAATATAATTTATAATCAGTTATAATTTCTCAATCTCTTTGTTCCTGTTTGGTTCATTGAACTCTGCTATTCTGAGTCCAGTTGTGGAAACTCCTGTGAATCTTTGAAAAACAGTCATTATTTTGTTTTTATTTTCCCACCTCTTTGCTGGCAAGGGAGTTGTTTAAGCCTAAAGCAGAACTCCTCTTGTTGTTTAGCATATCTATAGTATGAGCTATTACCCTGCAGGCCATTTGAAGGAGGAAGCATTTTATTTTGTTACAAAGTCACTGAAGCATACAGATATTAAATAATTTACCTAAAGTTGCATAGTATTACAGAGAAGGCCAGGTTATCACCATTAGTTTCCCAAACATCCTTATGTTGGTTCTTGTGTGTTTGATGCTTTAAAATTTATTTTTTTTATTTTAAGATTTTTTTAATTATTTTATTTTTTTAGAGAGGGAAGGGAGGGAGAAAGAGAGAGAAAGAGAAACATCAATGTGCAGTTGCTGGGGGCTGTGGCCTGCAACCTAGGCATGTGCCCTGACTGGGAATCGAACCTGAGATGCTTTGGTTCACACCTTGCGCTCAATGCACTGAGCTATGCCAGCCAGTGCTGATGCTTTAAAATTTAGATGCCTCCATAAAGAAGAAGTAAAAGTAACCAAGTATGGTGCAATGACCTTTTTAACTATGAACTCCAAAACCTTTTTACCTGGTAAATAAACACCTTTTTCTTTACAAAACTCTTTTGTAAGTACTGGACTAGCTACCACTTCGAAGAAAGCATTTAAAATAATTATTAGTTGTTTTATATCTTAGTGACTTTGAAAAATATTAGTTAGTTTATATAAACTTCATTCTATGGGTCATAGCCCAATTTAAAAAGGGCACTCCCTCTCCCTGCCATAAAAGGTGGGGTGTTATCTTAATTAAGTGACATTAAACTATCCCACTAATTGAACATTAAATACAAATATCTTACTTTCTTCCACAACCTGATGGTTCTGTTGGTGTAAGTAAATAGCTAGTTATTAATACAGGAAGGGAGTGAAGGGGGTCAGATGTTAAGAAGCCTACTTGCTTTACCAGAAACCTACAGTTTTACACCGTCTAGTGTATCACACCATTTTCCCACCAAGGGGATTAGTACCCCTTCCTTTCCCATATATGGAGGAAGCATCAACTTTTTAATCTCTTTGTTCCACTCACCCAAACTGTGGGAGAAGGTAAACACATGTCCAATGGGAGCCAAGATGATGATTATAGAGGCCTGTCAGTCTAACCTGAGGAGGGAATTGATTGGTTGAGAAGTGGACCCATCAGAAGCCCATGAAATCTTGGGAAGTCGATTGGCTAGTTTGAAAAAAAGCATCTGGTTCATCCCAAGCTCTAGATAATATAACTGATCCTAAAAATGAGAAAAGCCATTTTCTTTCTCTCTCTGTCTCTCTTTCTCTCCCTCAACACATGCTCACTCCATTCATTCACACATTCTGTAACAACCATGCAGGTCTAGCAGCCATCTGCGGCCGATAACAGACTGTGTAGGCTCCAAAGGAATAATGTTTAATACGGTACAGAAAATCTGGACACTAGCCTTTGATTTGGTATCAATGAAGACAAGATTGGACTTTTGCCCTGGTAAGACAGATGGGGATGAGACATTGAAAATCCAGGGACAGTCTTCCACATTCACCCAAATAAATTCTACCAGGCCACAATCTCCCATATTGTGGAATGCTTTCTTCTTCCAGTCTGTGGAATGCTTTCCTTGTGATCCCATGAAAGAACATGATTTCCACCCACTATACTTTCAGGCACTTTGCTTCATTATTTCCACTTTGTTTCCTAAGCCTCTTTAAATGCTTTAATTTAATGAACTTTACATGGCAAATAATCGTTAGCCCTGACACCCATTAGAGTTATCAATACAAACATTTTGAGAAATTCAATTGCCTAGTCCCTTACAGGGATTCTGATTTAGTTGACTCAATAAAATTTTTGAGGATCCACGTGTTTTAAAAAACTTTTATATTTTTAGTATATAGCTATTGTTAAACCTCACTGCTTTTTTTTTTTAATTAGCCCCTTTCTTAACTGATTAGAACATGCAATTCAGATTAGGCTCATCACTTTACCATCTTTTATCAATTTTCTTGATCCCCTTTTCTTTTAGTCATAATGTTCTCCAACCACCATTGGGCCTTCACTCTGCATTTCAAATCTTCTATATTACTGTTGCATCTCTGACTTTACAAGGGCACAAGGGCATCTTTATTCCCTTTTTTGTCTCCTGCTGTATCTTAAGACCCAGAAAAATAATATTTTCTCTTGATCAGGCTATATCTTGTGAGGGGGGAAATGTAGTAGTTAGCATTTCTGCATCTAATTAGTTCATGTAATTCTTCCAACCAGTCATTTTTCTACTGTTTTTTTCTATTATAATTTCTTAAGAGGTCTGTGCCCCACCCCTAGCCCCCAAAATAATTTAAAAAATGCTAGAACACTGAACAAAAGCTCTGATTAGAAAACACTTTTCAAATTCATTCAGGGTCCTGATTGCTAGTCATTAGGTCTGACTGTTTTATCAGAGGCTTATTACAATTTCTGGACTTCAGAGTGTTAAGTCACAGAAACCCTAAATGTTCAATAAAACAAGTAGTCTTCTTCTCTGTGATCTGATCACTAAAAATCTGTATCACACTTAAGTTCCCAAGTGAAGGCCTCCAGGCAGTTCTCTCTTTAAAACAACTAAAATTTAACATGACAGCCTGCACTTTGAAAATTTTTATGAGGAAAAAAAAGGAGCTTAAACTGGACTACTAGGCTTTATAGAAAGTGTTTTTGGAGTTTAAAGAGAAAGTTCAAACATATTCAGAAGTTCTCTCATATAAGAATTCCTTATAGTCTACTCTGATTATATTTGACTGTCTCCTGGCTAAATCTTTCTAGTATTTAATAGTGTCCTAAACAATTCCTCTCTAGATATATGTTACTTTTGTGAACAACAACAAAAAGGCTATATGATAAACCTGGCAAGTTCAGAGGTGCCACATGGAAGCCCTGAGAAGCTCAGTGACCAAAAGTAACCACACATGATAGTTTGTTCATAAATTTCTAACTAGATAAATTATAGCAAGTTAGTCACATTCCAACTCTACAGTTTTCTTAGCAGAAGTCAATCTTTATTTTAGGTGAGTTTAGTTTATTGTTCTTGCATATGAAAAATGGGCCACATACTAACCCTGACAAATTTAGAGGAGGCCTGCCTTGGTGGGCCTTACAAACTCAGAGACTTAAAGTAACACTGTAAGACGGTCTGAAATAAAAACCTTCTTAGCCCTGGCTGGCGTAGCTCAGTGGATTGAGCGCGGGCTGCGAACCAGGCATCGCAGGTTCGATTCCCAGTCAGGGCACATGCCTGGGTTGCAGGCCATGTCCCCCAGCAACCGCACATTGATGTTTCTCTCTCTCTCTCTCTCCCTCTCCCTTCCCTCTCTAAAAATAAATAAATAAAATCTTAAAAAAAAAAAAAGAAATAAAAACCTTCTAGCTAAAAGTGAGTTGTGGTGGGTAGTGAGGTCCTAGTCTAGTGTCTTTCATGACAAATACAAATCTTACCTTAACTGAGCTTACCATACCTTTGGAATATCAGAGTAATTTCCTTTTTTCCAGAACCCTCAGGTCATTTTCTGTCACCAGAGCAGGAGACCACAGAGACCTTTATTGTTATTGTTATCACATTAATTGTTAACTATCTTATACCAACCGACGTAAAAGTTGTATGTGTCCATTCATTTTACTTTTTATCCAGATCCAGAGATTTTCTCTGTTTACTTTCTCTTGCCTCCATAATCTATCGCGAATAAATTTCATGTAACTCTCCATATGTCTCCCCCTTTAATTCTTATTTATAAAATAAGTAGTAAAACTGCCATTTTTGGAGCATTTTTCTCAATTGATTAAGATTTTACTTCCTGGCAATTGCTGTCAATTTGTCTCAAATAAACTCATAAAAATTCTTATAGGTTTAGACATTTCTTAGTTGACATTAGCATGGCATAGAGTACCAGGGTTTCAGTGAAGTCCACTCAGGGCTATCTTACAGATCCAGATCATGCTAGGTTTCAGAAGGGGCCCATTGTGACTTGAGGGTTTCCTATTTTGTGTCAGGTGATCTTAGGTGAATTTCCCTTGGAATATCAGACCTTTTTGTTTTAAGGTAAGATAACTTGGCTTTATTTGAGCTGTTTATTTTTAATCTTTGAAGTGGAGCTAAAGGTTAAGGGTTGAGATGATTCAAGCTAAGGCAGAACAGGAGGACAAAAATGAGTGGCTGGCTTTTAATTTTGGCTTTTTAATTGGAATCACTTTCTGAGAGTTGGAAAAACAACATTTTTCTAGATAAATGAGAGTTTAAGCTTATTCTGATCCAAAAGTAAGGGGAATTTAGTTCCTCCAGCTTGAATATCAGGCATTCTTAGGCAAGTAAGGATCTTTATAGAGGTGTCACAGGATATTCCTCATGATGTGCAGGAGCCCCATAGCTCCAACTCAATTGTAATTAAATAATTTACTCACTCAGAACATACACATAAAGTTTGGTTACCTAGTGCTCTGAGTCTGCACTGGCTACATTAGATAGCCATAGAGAGAAACTGAGAGACACAAAAGAGAGGTGACATGACTTGGGAGGTGATAGTCTCTTGGAACTCAACCCACAGTGGCACAATTTGAAAGGACAAAAAAGGCCCCTTCAGGCCCTCTTTACCAGACCTAGTTATCTATTTCTTGAGCATAATTAACTACTGTTTCTTTGAGCCCCTATTCTCAGGACTGGGGTGATTTCGGAGACTGTCTCTGAACTAATAAAGCCTTCAGACATTAATAAATACCAACACTCACTCTTCCCCCTTCTACTACTCCTCCATTATATCTTTTGTTCTCTGAGCAATCTTGTCCAATTTTGCCCTCTCCCTTCTTTCTTTTCTTTGTATCTCTTCTATAGCTCCTTCACTACCACTCCCTACAGACCTAGGGGAAAACAAGAATAAAAATTTAGTCAAGGATAATCCAGGAATTGTACAAGTTCCCTAAAGGGAAAAGCTAATCTCAGGCAGAGGAGAACCAGCAATTATAAATATTCCTTAGACAAGAAGAGAATTAAGATATCTACCTAATATTTGTTCCAATATGACTTCTAGCCTATCCTATTTATCAATGTCTTTTTATGCACAAGGTGGAATTGAGAACAATATATAAGATTACCTTAAAGGGGTGGGGCTTATTTGGACAGATATGTTCAGAAAAATGAAACTAGACCAACTTGTCATACCACACACAAGAATAAATTTAAAATGGATCAAAGACTTAAATATTAGACCCAAAACTATACAAATCACAGAAGAAAACATAGGTAGCAAAATTTCAGACATAGCTTGAGCAATATTTTATCAGATATATCTCCCCAGGCAAGGGAAACTAACTAACTCACTAACTAACTAAATAAATAAATAAATGGGACTACATCAAACTGAAAAGTTTTTGCACAGCAAAAAAAATCAACAAAATAAAAAGACAACCCACAGAATGGGAGAACATATTCACTGATACTTCTGATAAGGAGTTCATGTCCAAGATGTATAAAGAGCTCACAAAAATCAATACCAATAAAACAAACAATGTGATTAAAAAATGGGCAAAGGATCCAAAAAGACATTTATCCAAAGAGGACATACAGATGTCCAATAGATATATACACAACATCAATAATCATCAGAGAAATGCAAATTAAAATCACAATAAGATATCATCACACACCTCTCAGAATTGCAATCATCCATAGATAAACAACGAGTGCTAGTGAGCATATGGAGAAAGAGGAACCCTTTGGAATGCAGGTGGAAATGCAGATTGATGCAGTTACTGTGGAAAACAGTATGGAGATACCTTAAAAAATCAAAAATGGATTTGCCTTCGACCCAGCAATCCCACTTCTGGATTATATTCAAAGGAATCCATAACACTAATTTCAAAGAACATAAGAACCCCTATGTTCATTACAGCATTATTTACAATCACCAAGATATGGAAACAGCCCAATTGTCTATCTATAGATGAATGGATAAAATAACTATGGGACATTTGCATAATGGAATACTACTTGACTATAAAAAAGAAGAAAGTTTTACCATTTACAGCCAAATGGATGGACCTGGAGACCATTATGCTAAATGAAATAAGCTAGAGAAAGACAAATACTGTATGATTTCACTCCTATGTGGAATCTAATGAACAAACTGAACTAACAAAGAAAATGGGAACAGACTCACAGATGGAGAGCAGGATGGCAGCTGAAGGAGGCGATGGAGTGGAGGGATTGAGCAAAAAGGAAAAAGGACTCATGGACATGGACAACAGTGTAGTGAGTGTTGGTGGGGAGGAGGTTTAAGGGGACTAAATAGTAATGGGAAAATATATAATAAAGATTAAATAAAAAATAAAAATAAAAAGGGGCTTGTAATTTCATAAAAGAGCCCTGAAATTCTTTTTTTTTTTAGATAAAATAGGATGTCTGGGAAAAAATAGAGATTTTTACACAATCTCATAAATATAAATAAAAAAATTATTCCCAGACATCCTGTAACTGGGCAAAGTGTGATTCAGCTGCCTGTCACTGTACATAAGCGTAACACAATATTTTGGGGGGAGGGAATAGAGTTTTGTTAACAGGGGGAGCTGGAGGCTCCCCTGCTCCATGCCATTCTCTTCTGCAAAACACAGAAATCCCCTTTCTCCCCAAAAGACTGAAATCTGAACCCATGCCCACAGACCCCCCTCCATTCTTATCTGCCTTCTTGTGGCCCAAGGTTGCAAAGCAAATGGGTCTCTATGACTCCAGCTCTAAGCTCTCTTTCTCTCTGGAGTGCACATTTCTGAGGCCAGCTTCTCCATTGCCTCACCACATCTTTCTCTGTCTCCTGGGGCTGCGGCACACTGCTAGATCAGTGCAGCCAATCTTGCTAAGGGATCAGTCCCCTGGGTCCTGGAGTACAAGGATGCTCACACTCTTTGGGGCTGATAAAATTCCCCAGCCCACATCTCTCTCTGTTATTCTCAGAGAGAGAGAGAATGGGAGCAGTCTGGGACCCATGCCATGCAGCCTGGGGTCAAAGCATTCCATGGGCCACTACTGGTGGGGTGCATATCCAACATGAGTCTACTTCCAACAGTGAAAGCAGGGCAATGCAAAAGCCATGAAAGGGGCCTTGTGCTTGCTGGGCTCCAGACCCCCTAACCAGGTGGGGCAAAGGAAACACAAAAAGGGAGCAAGCTTCCATGTGCATTCCATTTTAAATCTTTAACCCCCAAATCTCATGTGCTGTGGTAGTGTCCAACTTGTTAGCCAGTGCTAACTAACCTCCACCAGTCATGTCAGCCCTCACCATGTCACTGCCCCTACTCGCCCCACCATGATCCAGAAGTGGGGAGGGGAATTTTCTAGCTGCACATCATCTCTGCCTGAAGTGTGGCATTACCTTGTTACATGTGTGTTGTGACTTTTGTAGCCCCCCACAGGCTTTGTGCAAACTGCCTTGAGCTGTGTTAGTTGTTTACTTTTCCCCAAGGACATGGAAGCCTACCAAGTCCCAGCTCAGATTTCAATCCTGGGCTGTCTTTGACACTTTCCAACCCTTCTCAGGGGTGGGGAAAGGGTATCTCTTACATGAGGCAGGCAGGATCTTTCACAGGTGGCTGTTTCAATCTGCAGCCTTGGGGATTCCTGCAACACCTCCATTCTCTGAGGAAGTGCAGCCTGTCATGCCAGGCTGGGGTTCTCCAGCTCCCCAGCAATCTGGCCAGACCCTCTTCCTGCTACAGTCTTGTAGTTCCAAATCCACATAAACTATTATCAGGTATTCCTGTGGACTGCCAATAATATTAACAATAGATTCATGCAGTGATTTTTTCAGCATTTTCATAAAAAGGAAAAGTAGAGGCAGAAATACCTCTTTGCTTTCACATGAGAAGATTACAAGTAGACTTGGAGAGTAGTGTCTCAGGGATATATGAAGATTCCCACCTATTTCTATAGATACTAAAAACTGATTTAAATGGTGTTGAATTTTCCAGATATTTCACTGTAATCCAATATGTAGATGCTTTAATTTTTTATGTTCCAGAACATATTCAACTCCCAACAGGACACAATTTTCTTTTTACAACACCTAGCCATAAAGGGACATAATATATAAAAAATAAACTTTGATTCTGTTTATCCCAGGTAAATACCTTGTTTATCTAATATCTAAAGATGGGCTACAAATTAACCCTGAAACAGTAAGAGGAATAGTATGATTTCTTCTTCTAAAATTAAACAAATAAGCAAAAAACAACTTGAGGGTTTCTGGGTCTGACTGGATGTTGTCATAATTAGAATCCAAAAGTTTTTCTTTGATTAATGACCCACCTTCCATATGTTTTATTAAACTCAAAGTGGCATGATCCAATTCAGTGGAACCTAGAAGAAAAATAAGCTATAAAATCTCCAAAGGTTCATCTAAAGTTCCTGCTCTAGGGCACCTTAATTCTAAATTTTCTAATTTTTTATATATATAAATAAAATAATTATTTTAGAACTCAAAAACTTTGAGATTATAGACTTACAGGATATTATAGTCAGCAATTAGCCCCTAATCTTATGACAGCCATCTCTTCTATAGACACGCTATGCACACAAACAAACAAAAATTGTGTGGCTCTCCTCTGTTATGTTCCTCATTCTGTTGAATCTCCACTGAATTCTCATCACAGTCAACACATCTGGCAGTCAATTGTTTTTTGTCTACTGCAACTAATATCACTTTAACTCAATGTAACAGTCTTAATCCAGCAACTTGGCTACCTACTTTGCAGGATGAAGACATCCACAATTATGTTCTGCTTACTAACCACCTTCTGGTTCCTAGGAATGGTTTACAGAAAACTCCTATTATGATGATTTAATTTGGTTTACAGATGGATCTTTGAAAGATAAATAGGAATATTACCAAGATGGATATGTAATAACTTCCATTGTGGACATAATTGAGGGTTCTCATTTACCTGAATAATACCTGTCCAACAGGCCCAATTAAGTGTTCTAACTTGGGCTTGTCAATTGACCAAAGATTAAATAACCAATATTTGCACTAATAGTAGCTATGTCTTTGGTATAGTTTACCACTCTAGAATGTTGTGGAAGCATTGCAGCTTCATAACTTTCTCAAGATAGCCCACAAATACATAAAAATACATGGCAGTATTACTACTGAGACAATTGCCAATTCTCAAAATTCCAGGACATTCTAAAGGACCATTATAAAAGCAACAGGAAATAAGACAGGCAGCATTAAATAGCCAAATTATCTCAACCCGAGAATGCTTCTTGCTTTCTATTATTTGAATACAATACTTTATCTTATAGTTTCATTAGAATGCTCCAGTAGAAGAGGAAATAACAACAAAATGGGAAACTATGACCCAGATAAACATATATGGCTCCAATTAGAAACCAATATTACCAACAAGAACTCAATTACCTGTACTTTACCATGTACATGAGCTAACACTTTGAAGTCCCAATAAGATTATTTAAAAAACAATATTACTGGAAACCTTCTCCTATTGTAGCTCCTAAAGTATATAGCAGATGTTGTATCTGTCCAAATATAACCCTGGAAAATTGTTCCATGGGTCCCAAGGATATTTTCAACTTCTTTAGATTCATTTGAAGTTTGGTAATTGGATTTTATCCAGATTTTATTATCTCAAGAATACAAATTGGTGTAGTCTTTTGTGTTCCCTTTTTAAAACTAGATTGAGGCAGTTCCTTGTGCAGGAGACCAATTGCTTTCTGCCTTGATGACAGAAAAATTATTATTGTGAAAAATATTAATTTCCAACTGGGAAATTCCCTTTGAGTTATGGTAACAGAGGAACTCATTTCACTGGGAAGATAATGCAACCTATTTGTAATATTTGGCATATTCTA
Source organism: Tonatia bakeri (assembly GCA_004024845.1). Classification (NCBI taxonomy): domain Eukaryota; kingdom Metazoa; phylum Chordata; class Mammalia; order Chiroptera; family Phyllostomidae; genus Tonatia; species Tonatia bakeri. The sequence continues at coordinate 9,908 of PVIA01007398.1, read as the reverse complement.
CACTTTCATTGTGTCAACCACCCCAGTTCTCTGGATTGGTGGAACATTAAAATTGTACCATAAAAACTCAAGTAGGTAAATTTTTAGAAGTTTTTAAATTTCCTTAACCAAAAGATTCCCTTATAATGTTCCTCAACCTAAAATCTAATTTTGGGGGATAAACACATAGATTTTCTCTTCATTAAATAGTCACTACTCATCCTATGCATCTAGAAGAAGGGACATATGAATCAACCTTACTAAAAAGAAACATTTTGCATTATTATCAAGAACTTTAAATTAAACAACTGATAAAGACTGATAAATTCATTCCAGGAGTTGAAGACTTCAAAGGCCATGACTTACAACCGGGAGATATTGTCTACTGCAAAAGACACTGATTAAAGACTCTATCCCTATCTCTGACATTTGCCTCCAACTACAGTGGAGACCAGAGACTTCTCAAAGATAAGAAATTTCTGGCATCAGATATAGACAGCATGTCATGGTATCTACAAAAACTGTATACCTACAAATTAATGTTGAACCCCATTTGTTTGATTCTCTTTACTGGTCTGCTAGTATTGTTAGTCATAATAATAATTATACTTGCTCTTTGGACTTTTCTCAAGCATTATATATACAAACCAACTATTTATTGTTGAAGGTTTATAAGATAACTTTTTTATTATGAAGAATACTTTTTATGGTTTCTCTTTTAAAATGTAGAAGGAGTTGTATTGCAAAAGAAAACAGACATATGTGTTTTAAAGAGAAGTTAAAAGTAAGCAGTCTGTCCTAATAAGTTGTTTATTTTTGAATGAATAAAAGAAGACAAACTACGAAGAATAAAAAAGGTATAGAAGGTCAGTGGAAACAAAATATTGAGGAAGAATTTTTATTTGTAAATGCTAGAACCCAAGTATGTGAATGTGCTTACCTCTAACCCAACAAGAACTGCTAACTGTATTAATTCAAATGGAAGCTGAAGTGGCTATAAAAACATTGCCCTCTATAACTGCTGTTGAGGCACAGGAAATTTACTTATGAAACTGTTACTGTCCTCCTGTCCTCTGGAATTTTAGATGGTAATTATAATTTACACCATTGTGGTTTTACAGCTTTGGCCCCAAAATAACATTAAAGTTATACCTTCCAGTTGTAAAACTAGCAGGAATCAGATTAATAATGAACAACACTTTAGTGCTTCCAATGGGAATTAGATTAGCCATAGTAAATGGGAACTCATGGTCAGGTTATGAAAACTGGAAAGTTGTATAGTGTGCCTTCAAACTGTAGGTAAATGTACTAGATGCAAAATACAGAGGAGTGAGACAGATAGCAAAACCTGGATCATGCTGGCTTATGGGTTAGAAATGATCCAGAGTGTTTTTCTTAGTGAAAGCCCAGAAGACTGCCTCCTATTTATCTGCTTTTCATTTTTGAGAAAAAATTCACTTTGACTTTCATCCAAGGTTATGGTCTTTCCCAGTCCCCATGGTCCTTTACGCAGCAAGATAAACCTAACTGTGAGACTTCCTAGGAATGAGCCTTCTTAGCACAATGGGATTATATTATCCAACCAGAAGGTTGGTCATCAATGCGTATTTTGGATTTATTTATTACCAAAAGGGAAAAGTATGGACAAAAAAGCGACCTCATAATAAACCTGACAAGCTCAGGAGAAGCCTGCATGATTGATGAGCCTTAAACTTAAAGTAACCACATAGGATGGTCTGAAATGAAAACTTTCTAGCTAAAAGTGAGTCATAGCAGTGGGACAGTATATTGACAAATGTCAATATTTATCATAAATGGGTCTGTCTATTGTTTTCTGTATCTACTATAACATGCCTTTGCTTGTCAATCATCCTGAGCTTGCCCCTGAAAAGACAGGTCTGGCAGTCCTCAATGTTAGATGGAGATAGGCGTGGAAGGAAGTTTAACCAATTGTATTTGTGTATATATATATTTAAATGTATATACATATATATATATACATATATAAATAAATATATATAACCACATATGTGTATAAATATTCATTTCTCCATTTTGCCTTTTATCCAATGCTAGAGATTTCTCCACTATGCTTTTTTTACCTGCTTAATATACCACCACTGAATTTCTTGTGCCTTCCTAATGCCTTTTCCTTTGATTCTAATGTATAAAGTAAGCTATAAAACTGTCATTTTCAAGAGCATTTGAGATCTTGCTCTCCAGCATATCTCATCAATTTGGCTTAAATAAACTCATAAAATTTATCTACAGGGTTGGATGTTTCTTACCTGAAATTTTTCTGGCTGAATGACAGGTTTTTGAGACTGATAACTGGCCCCAAGTAATCAGGTCCTCCATCAAGGATTTGTATTTCTTTTTTTTTTTAGATTTTTTTTATTTATTTATTTTTAGAGAGCAAAGGGAAGGAGAGAGAGAGACAGAGAGAGAAACATCAATGTGCGGTTGCTGGGAGACATGGCCTGCAACCTAGGCATGTGCCCTGACTGGGAATCGAACCTGCGATGCCTGGTTCGCAGCCCGCGCTCAATCCACTGAGCTACACCAGCCAGGGCTAGGATTTGTATTTCTGATAATACAGGACAAAGGTGATCATTGTTTAATATGGTGGCCATATTAAAGTTTAGTGAAGACTTAATGTAAAAAAAATAGTTGAAGGCAGAGAAATGGGTCTGTATAGAAAGGAGACAAAAATGTCTCAGGCATGTTTTAAGGATGATGGAAAGATTTAGAAGAGTGGAGTACTGATATTAGGAAACAGTGGATGCTACAATTATAAAGGTAACATCAAACCAAATTCACAAGACATATGTATTATAGCAAGGTTTCACAACACTTACACTTGTGGTATTCTGTATCAGAGAATTCTTTTTTTGTAGAGGTTGTTCTGTGCATTGTAGGATGGTTAGCTGCATCCTTGGCCTCTAGTCATTAGATGCCAGAAGCAACTCCACACTTAGTTGCAATTACTAAAGTTTCTCTAGACATTGTCAAATGTCCTGGTGGGTGGGATAAGAGGTATAGAAATGTCCCAAGTTGAGTAACACTAGATTAACTGAAGGCTTTTGATTTTTTTAAAGTGTTTTATGGAAGTTATTGTGGTAATACTATGCAGGATATATTGCAAGTGGGAATGACCAGTTTGGGTGTTGAGTTACAATATTGCACAGAACTAAATGGTGGCAGAGGGAAGACAATGATAAGATGTTAGTGAGAAGAAAAGATAGGAGGAACACTGGAGTCAGCACAATAATGACTGAGCTTGAGGAACAAGGAAAGAAAAGATTGATTGTTTCAATTACTTAGGTGGTGTAGTGATGTGAAAATGACATAAATTGAGACATTTTAAAATGTAGCTGGAGCAGTTATTCCAGAACTACCTTGCTCGTTCTGTTTCTTAATTCTTTGGAAAGGTTTGTAAAGTCAGCAAGAAAGCAGGCTTCCTGATCACAAAGACTGATGATTGTGGGCCTTCTATCTGAAAGTAGATTCAATAACCAATCATGTATAGCTAACAATGGATTGACTTGTCAGTACCAGTAAGAATTTTTTCATATAATTATTTCTTTATTTTTTATCCTAAAACTCCTTGCCTTTACTCTGTAATCGGGCTATGATTGGGGTTTCTGACTGAGTCTGTGCTTCCTGAATTGAAAGTCTTAGATCCCAAATAAAAACTTTGCCTCTTGAACTAAGTTCTATTTTGTTTGTTTCATTTTTGTTTTTTCTTTTCTTTCTTTTTTTAGTTTGACAGTGGATGCTATTTTATCCCCATTACTTTTATTCATGGAGTCAGATATTGTGGTATTGCTGTGATTTCTTTTCCTTCCATCTATCTTATGTAAAGACAAGTCAAATGTTTGTCCTTGATATGATAGTGAGAAAAAAATATGCAGTAAACTCATGATGATTTGGAAGTAGTCATAAGTGAAAGGAGAACAACTTTGAGAAATCAGATGTGTAGAGACACCAGTTAAAGTGATATGATTTCTATAAGATGAATGTCAGGTGAAAAAGTTAAGGAAGATCACAGTATGTCATAGGTAAAGACCTCCAAGAAAAGAGGAGAAACAGTGCAAGATCACGGTGGAGGGGGAAAAATATCCAAAGAGTAAATAAAGGTTCCATTCCAGGTCATATACAAAATATTTTTTTTTCAAGAAGGGTAAAATCAACTTTGATATCAAGGGGAGTTAAAGGACATGAGTGCCAAAAAGAGACCAAAAGATTTGTATAAATAAGATATAGGTCATTCACTGAATAGCAACAGGAGCAGAAATTAGATGTACGTGAGTTATGGAGTGATAGGTAATCCTAGAGATATATTACATGAATATCCTCAATCTTTTGCTGGAGTAAGAAAGTAGAAGAAAATAAATGATATACTAAAGTAGAATAAAGTTAAGGTAAATAATTTTATGAGTTAAGAGAGATCTATGTCCATAGGGTAAAAGGAAAGAAAAATAATTAAAAATTACATAAACTCTAAATATTATAGATGTTGGTTAGAATATGGACATGTCTTTATGTTAGCATATACATTCATAAATGAACTATCTTCTTCTTTAATGGCTTTGAACTGTGCTGCACTTTTTAAAACAACTAAACAAAAATTGATGCAATTGGATATTACATCTATTTATGCCAAAATAAGCTCAAATTCCATAAGCTTGCTTTTTTCAAGAAACACACTCACATACAGAGATAAATAAACCTTGTTGTCTAAGTGTCAAAATTATAAACAGAAGTATGAAGTATGTTGCAGGGATCAATAATACTGCTGTGTTTATGGCCAGTGTTCCTCAATGGAGAAACAGGTGACATGTTTTCAGTGAACTTTCTACTCTAGCCAGTTTTTTCTCTTCAGAGTTTTGTCTATTTTTTTTTTTGCAAGGGATCCAAATTTTCTCAGCAAAGATTATTGACCATAGATGCCAAAACATCAAGTTGTGTGGGTCATGTGTACTTAATTTGTTCAGAAAAGCAAAATTACAGAAACAACCTATTTATTGGCTCTAAAATAAGATACTTTAGTCATTTCCTCTAAAGTCCTTTATTTTGTTATGGTTTAGATTTCAAAATGAAGGTTGACATTATGAATGCAAATCCTTACCCTGGATTGATGTGGCTCGGTGACTTGAGTGCCAGACTGCAAACCAAAGGGTCACTGGTTTGATTCCCTGTCAGGTCAAATGCTTGGGTTATGGTACAGGTCCCCAGTGGGGGGCCTGTTTGAGGCAACCACGTATCGATGTTTCTCTCCCTCTCTTTCTCTCTCCCTTCTCCTCTCTCTAAAAGTAAATAAATAATATCTTTAAAAATAAAATAAAAAGATTTATAGCCTCACCCTTGCCTGTGTCTAGCTTGGCAAGCTGCATCCTGCCTCTTTCAGATACTTACAGTTGATTTCAGTTGTGGAAGGTATAATATTCAAATAGATACAGGACTTCACTCTTGAGGTGAGTTGGAATTGCATTATTCATTTAGTGCTCTGTTTCACACCACGGGTGAAAATTCAATGCAGTTACCTGATGATGTGTTGTTTTTGTATGAATAGTTAGTTCTTTTAATTTTTACTTGAAGTTAAAACTGCACATTTTGTTATTTGACATTTGTTCTTAAGCCACAGCCTTAAATAAATCAGGCAGTATGACATTCAACAATTTTACCATAGGTATTGAGAATTTTTTCTCTGCTCTCACTTTGTATATTAAAAACAGACTACAGAAGCTATTAGGTAATGCAAAATCATTTGCTACCCCTAGCTATTTTATGCCAAATTGTCTTCACTAATATGTGTTGGAGAAAGATTTTAGGATGCCTTCTCTTTGTAGGCTTGTATTAGAGGCTAGGGATAAAAGGAGGAAAAACTTTCTACTCTGTCATGACTCACATCAGGGAGAGGCACTCTAGGAGAGGTAATAGTGAGGTTGTGGGCAAGAATCAGGGACACTTTCAGTGGAGAAGGAGACACATGAAGGGTATTTGGAAATAGGCTAGTTAGTAAGGTTGATTAAGGTAATTGAGTCTCAGGAAATTAAAGCAGCAAGCACAAAAAGTCTAGTCTCTGACAGGTAATGATATTTTGGGAAAATTGTAAGTATTTCACAATACCCAAAGTTTAGATAATATCTGTCTATGATTCGAAAAAAGAAACACTTAGGAATAACAATATGAGGCAGATGTAATGAGTGAAATGTTCTGGGAGCTGTATTTCCCTAACAAACACACCAGCAATAATTATTGAAAGTGGCTTTGTTTTGGAAGGAGAAAATTCAGAAGAGAAGAACAGTCCATGTTGCCCTCCAAAGCTAGCCTTCTGGAGTTGCCTTTACAGATACAATTTTTACAAGAAATCACATAAAAAATGGCAAGGGCTAGATCCAAAAGATCTTCTCATCCCTACTCTCTTCTGAGTGGAAAGGAGTCAATAAATGTTCTCAGTGTGGAAGAAATATTGGTTGGCAATTTAGGAGGAGCTTTTGGAAATTCAGTGAAGTCTGGATTGGAGTGCATCAAGATTGGAGTTGAGAATCTTGGTTTAGGACTACTTTACTGGAATTAAATGACACAAAAATGTGACTGCTGTGAGACCATAAATCTTCTGCTAATGCCTGCGTAACAAGCTAGCATTTATTTTGTTTTGCCATTGATCGCACTTTAATTACTTCCGCATAACATTGCGTATTCAGGCAATGTTATGTAATGAAGTCAGACAAATCAGCTTGAGATTATTAAACCCAATCACTACTCATGTGACATTGAGCAAATTCCATACCTCACTTACCACTTCTCTCTCTCTTCCATTCTTCCATTGAAAACTATAGTCTATTGCATTCATTTACATAATCTAGTTTATTTTTTCAAGTAAGCACATATATTAAGAATTGATTACAAAATTTTTGTTAAAAAATCTTTTTTTTTTTTTTTTAATATTTTATTTCTTAATTTTTTTAGAGAGGGAAGAGAAGGAGAAAGAGAGAGAGAGAGAAACATCAATGTGCGGTTGCTGGGAGCTGTGGCCTGCAACCCACGCATGTGCCCTGACTGGGAATCGAACCTGCGATGCTTTGGTTCGCAGCCCGCACTCAATCCACTGAGCTAGACCAGCCAGGGCCTGTTAAAAAATCTTTATAAAGAGAGCAAAGTCTCCACTTTTCTCACCCAGTTCCAACAAAGCAAAGTATTATTATTATTATTTTCAAATGATTTTATTGGTATCCATTTCTAAATACTTTGCAGATACATATTATTGCTATTTTTATTTAACATTTTACTCCGTGAAATATGAAGACTTATTTTTCTTTCATTTGATCTTCTGCTTATACCACACACCCACACACAAACACACACACCTATTTCTAGCACCTCTATTCTCCTAACACAGATAAATTATAATTAAATCAAAATTCAATGTTTATATTTTTATGATCGTATGGCAGTTAATATTCATAGTTGATGCAAATTTTATAACATCTTTTCCTTTTCTGTATAATTTTTTAGTTTTGCTGGAGTTGAGGCTTATTATTTTTTTCTATTTTTCATTTGACTAGTTTTCTACAAACTTATAATTAATTCAACCCTGAACCATTTTGCTCACATGTGATTCTGTGATCAGTTTATTCAGTCATATTTGGGCTCATATTACTTGTACCTTCTTGAACAAATGACTCCTGGAGCCTCTGATCTACTGCAGTATAGGAGACAGCCATCATTCTAGACAACACTGTCTAACAGAATAGAGTGAGAGCTACATGCGTAAGTGTAAAGTCCTAGCCACTATATATAGAAGTAAAAACAAAACAGACACATTTATTTTCAACATATCCTACACAAATTGATTCATTAAAAATATCATTTTAATATGTCATTAACAGATTTGAGGTATTATATATTTCTTTTCTTTGTACTAAATTTTTAAATCTATGGTGCATGTTATACTGAGAAGGGATCAACAAATACATTGGCCAAAATCTGCCTCGCACCTAATTTGTAAATAAAGTTTTATTGAAATAAAGCCTGCACCATTTGTTATTTATTGTCAATGGCAGCTTCAGAGTTGTCTAGACTGCAAAGCCTAAAATTTTATAGAAAATAAAAGTCTAGTCTACTCTTTTATAGAAAAGTTTTCCAAACCCTGGATAGAACATATTTCAGTTTAGACTAACTATATTTCAATTGCTCAATAGCTATATGTGGCCAGTAGCTAACGTCCTGACACTAAAATAAACTTGGAAATCTTGCTTTCTTCGTTTGGGCTTATAGCCTTCTATTCTATTCTCTTTCTTTCACATTTGTTTTCTCCCATGTTGTGGTAGATAGAGGCTATTTTTAAATATATTTTCAAGAAAAGGTGCATAAAATGTAAAATTTTATAGACCGTCACACACATATTGTACCCTCAAAATAAAATGATAAACTGATTATGTAGAATTTCCAGATTGGGAGGCATATTCTCTAAGGTTAAAATTTAGCTTTATATTTACATTCATTGTCTTTTATCTTTCAAGGTTGCTGTAGAGAATCAGAGATTTTTTTTTTCTATTTTCTGTTTTTTTTGTGACCTGTGTATGTGTGTATATGTCTTTTTTTGAGGAAGCTTGTAGAATCTTCTCTTTTTCCAGAGTATTCAGAGTTTTTACAATGTTGAATATATTTTTCTATTTATAATTATTCATTTAAATTTCCTCTTTACCTTTATCTCTGTCTGTGTTCCCAAAGCCAGAAATCTTTTATTTATCTTCTTTAGAGAATAAATATTTTCTATTTTTTTTCACATGAACCATTTGTCCAACTAGGCAGAGTGGGAGAGGAATAAATATATTTGGTTAAAATAAACTATAATGTTCTTTGCCCTGTCTTCTCTGCACTATCATAAGTACCTGGCAGTCTTGGGTTACAGATATTCTGGGTTTGCTCATATCCCTCCTTCCCCACTTCCCTCTTTCCTGACCTGCTTTTTGTTTTCCCATTGCTGGCTAAGGGAATAAAATAACACTCGCTGGTATGTTAGGTTAGTTTCCAGGCATCTGTCTAATTTACAGCTTCCAAAACAGTATAGTTATTTCTCTTCTATTTCATTTTACAGTTATTCTTGTGTACAAATCTTTAATGTAATTCTCATGTTATTTGGGGATAGGGCATTATCCTTAATCTACCAACATAACAAAGAAAGCCACCAATTAGTTTTTAAATGTTTGTCTTCTCATCTTTAAAGTGGAGGTTATAACATATACCTTGCACAGTTATTATGAAGATTAGAGACAATATTTTTTCTGGAATAATATCAAACCTGTAACTTCCATAAAATTAAATCAAACAATTCTGTTAAGCTTCTTATGGATAAGACACAGTGGAAACAGATTTAGATAATGTCAAAATAGAAAGAAGTATTATAGATTGTGACAGTCAACTTTCTCATTTATAATTAAACTTGAAATTCATTTGTGATTAATCTATGCTTTCTAATCACAGTACTTCATAAGACTGTTCATCTGTACTATGCTATTAAAAGCTGCTACTATGACTCATAGATAGATAGAACTCAGGGCAATTATGAAAGAAAATGAAAAATTTTAGTGAGGATCAGAAAATTTAAAATAACTATGGATTCTTTAAATAAGCTTTATTCCTCTGTTTACATACTATTTCCATATTCACTTTTCTCAGTATTTTTAATACCAGATATATTCACTCCTTCCCAATTTCCTATTTCAGGTACCAGAGCTGAGAGAGAGAGCAGAGAGGTAAGTTTATGCTGGTGCTGGCAGGCTTGATGAGACAGTTCTCTAGTGGACAGTCAAAACAAGTTTAGATCCAGAAAAAAAAAGCACGTGTGTGATTGAAAACTGGACTAGAAAGATAAAGAAAGAGTTGATCCCTTGGCAGTTTGAACGGGAAATACTGGGGGG
>PVIA01007397.1:0-83890 GCA_004024845.1 Tonatia bakeri | reverse complement strand
GCTTTTAGTCTCTATGTCATTTAATTCTGCTCTGATCTTGGTTATTTCCTTCCTTCTACTTGCTCTGGGCTGTCTTTGTTGTTCCTTGAGTTCTTGTAGGTGTTAGGTTAGATTGTTTGTTTGAAATGTTTCTATCTTTTTTAGGTATGCCTGTATTGCTATGAACTTCCCTTTCAGGACTGCCTTCACTGTGTCCATAAGTTTTGGGTTATAGTGAGTTCATTTTCATTTGTTTACAGAAACTTTTTGATTTCTTCCCTAATCTCATTCTTGACCCATTAATTGCTTAAGAGCATGCTATTCAATCTCCATGATTTTGAGTGTTTTGGGTTTTTTTCCTTGGGGTTGGTTTCTAGTTTCAGTCCCTCGTGGTTGGAGAAAATGCTTGATATGATTTCAATTTTCTTAAATTTTTTGAGGCTTGTTTTGTGTCCTATCATGTGGTCTATCTTTGAAAATATTCCATGTACATTTGAAAAGAATGTGTTTTTAGCTTCTTTGGGATGAAAGGCTCTCTCTATATATCAGTTAAGTCCATTTCATTTAGGGCATTGTTTTAAATGCCACAATGTCTTTGTTGATATTTTGTTTGGAAGATCTGTTCATTTTTGACAGTGGGATGTTAAAATCCCCTATGATAATTGTGTTGCTGTCAATATTTTTTTCCAAGTCCTCCAAGATTTTCATTATGTATTCGGGTTCATTATGTATGTTGGGTGCATATATATTTACAATATTTATGTCTTCTTGGTGGATTCTTCCCTTGAGGATTTTGAAGTGACCTTCTGGGTCTCTCCTTATAGCCCTTTTTTTGAAGTCTATTTTGTCTGGTATGAGTATTGCTACCCTGGCTTTTTATACCTGTCCATTTGCTTGGAAAATTTGTTTCTAGCCCTTCACCTTGAGTCTGTGTATGTCTTTTGTCCTGAGGTGGGTCTCTTGTAGGCAGCATAGGTGTGAATCATGCTTTCTTATCCATTTAGTTATTCTATGTCTTTTGAGTGGATCACTTAATCCATTTAAATTTAAGGTTATTATTGATAGGTACTTATTCATTGCCATTTTTTTCATACCTGTGTTCCTCTTTCTCTCTCTCTTTTCCTTCTTTTCCTTAAAGCAGTCTCTTAAGCATCTTTTGCAGAGCTGGTTTAGTGGAGGTGTATTCTTAGATTTCTTTTGTCTGGGAAGCTACTTATTTGGCCTTCTATCTTTATTGGGAGCCTTGCTGGGAAAAGTAGCCTTGGTTGCAGGCCTCTGGTTCAAATTACTTAGAATATTTCTTGCCATTCCCTTCTGGCTTGAATAGTTTTAATTGAGAAGTCAGCTGCTAACTTTATCAGGGCTCCCTTGTATGTTACTTCCTGTTTCTCCCTTGCTGCCTTTAAGATTCTCTCTTTATCTTGGAATTTTGCTATTTTAATTATAATGTGTCTTGAAGTGGGCCTCTTTGGGTTCCTCTTGATTGGGACTCTCTGTGTTTCTGGATTTGTGTGACTTTTTCTCTCATCAAATTAGGGAAGTTTTCCATCATTACTTTTTCAAACAGGTTTTCTATTCCTTGCTCTTCTTTTTCTCCTTCTGGTGTCCCTGTTATACGGGTATTATTACATTTCATGTTGTCCTGCATTTCCCTTAATCCCTCTTCATTCTTTCTGAGTCTCTTTTCCTTTTCTTGTTTTTTTCTGAGTGTTTGTTTCCACTTTGTCCTCCAGCTCACTGATCCAATTCTCTGATTCATCGAGCCTGCTTTTGGTTTCTTCTACTATTTTCTTCAGTTCAAAAATTATATTCTTTATTTTCTCTTGGCCCTTGTTGATAGTTCTGTTTCTTTTTCATGTTGATATAATTTACAGTGAGTTCATTTTAGTTTCCCTGTAGTTTTTGTTAATTCTCAGTGAGCTCATTGAGCTTCCTGATAATCATTGCTTTGAACTCAGTATATGATTAGTTGAGTTGCCTCTCTTTCATTTAGCGTTCTTTTGAGGCTTCTTCCTTCCCTTTTATTCAGGGATTGTTTCTTTGCCTTCCCATTGTTTGTGAGACTCTTCTTGTTAGCCTCTGCTTCTTAAATTGATCTTTTCTGACTCCCTGGGTTTCTGGTATTAACTTCTGTAGAAGAATACCTGTGAGATTCAGTGGTGCAGTGTCCTTAATATCCTGAGCTTGCTGGTCTTGGGCTGTCATTTATGTTGGCTCTCTGCATGTCTTTGGGTTTTGATTGTTGTGGTCTTTCTTTGTTGGGTCCTTCACTGCAGCTGGTTAACTGAGAATCACTTCATCCACCATGTGTTGTATTCTGTTGTGCAGGTGTGGATAGGTTGTGTTGAAGCTGATTCTTCTGTGTGTACAAGGTTTTGAGGCTTCTCTCTCACTCTTGTTCAGTCGTTTGTTGTGGGTAATTTCTTCACCTTTTATTTGTATTTCCACATCAGTCCTGGATTTAGTTTAGTGTGGCTTCCACTGCCTCCTTCACCTTCTTCTGTTATTATCTGTTGGTGGTTCCTTTGTTGGTGGGTTTCCTCTTCCAGCAGGTGTACTGGTGTTCACCACTCCTACCTTGCAAGTTCTCTGGAGTAGCAAAGTGAAATTTGTCTCACTGTCTCTGTTGTTGGGATGACCTCTGTTTGGGTCTATCTCTGGTCTTTTCTCTACTCCAGGTATTATTGTGTTACCTGTGAGAAAAGAAGGAGGGGGGGAAAAGAGAAGGAAGGAATGGAGAATGAATAAAAAAGGAAAAGAAGGAAGGAAGGAAGGAAGGAAGAAGGATAAATGAGAAAAAAGAGAAGGAAAGGATGAAGAAATTTAAAAAAAAAGAAGGAAGGAAGAAGAAATAAAAAAGGTAGAGGGAAAGAAAGGAAGACGGAATTTAAAAAATTAAAATTAAAAACATTAAAAAAAGAACAAAGGAAGAATGAATAAAATAGGAAAGGAAGGAAGAAGGAATGAAAAAAGAAAGAAGGACAGAAAGGAAGAAGGAATTTAAAAAAAAGAAACAAAAAAAGCCTTCTGCTGGCTTTGAACTGGTCAGGCCAGTTCTGCTGGTCTTCTTGGCTACCTCAGGCTGAGGAGGAAGTGGTTTAGCTTTTCTCCCTTCCTGAGCCACACTCCTCACTGTTGTCCAGCCTCCAGTTCAGTTCCTCAATGCCCTTCTGTGCCCATCCTAGGCCTTTAGTCCACCAGTTGTGCTGTCCTTGAGTTACACCAATCAGGGGCAACTCACATGTCACTTGCTTGCTCTTTGTTGTCCTAGATGCTAGGGACTCTCAGTGCCCTTTCAGAGTAGTTCAGCCCCCCACTGAATCAAATCTTTCTGGGGACTGCAACTTCCCTCTGCATGGCTTTTCTGCCTTCCTCCTAGAGAGCCAGTTAGCCCTCCAGGGCTCTGGGCGCAGGGGCCAGGTGGGAGACACTCTGTCTCTGGTGCCTCGGGGTGAGCACAGACAGGCAGCTGCAGACCTTAGACTGTGTGTGCACCCTCCCTGGTGCTTCTGGATTGGGCACCAGTGGGCCACCACCAGGCCACAGAGTGTGTGCACTCTGACCCCAGGACTGTGGGGGTAAGGATGCAGGAGGCGGGTGGCTGCTGCGGAGAATTCCCCAAACAGCTGTGGAGTGCCTCATTTTTCTCTTTCTCTTTTTGAAAAATTCCTCCTATTCAAGCCCCCTGGTGCAAACAAGCACCCAGCCTCTCACACAGCCCAGCCTGGCTCTCTCCCAAGAATCTTGCAGCAGACCCAGTGGGTGCCAGGCCTGGGGCTGCAGCCACCGTGGTCCCCGTGCTGGTCCCAGGGACCTTATTGTCCTTAAGCACTATCCTTACCGTCTGGTTTTTCAATGTCTTCTATAATTTTTGGTCCCCAATCTTCATATATTCTGGAATACTGTTGGCTGTTTGCTCTGTTCCTCAGAAGATCGGCTAGGTGTTTACCTGTGTGCAGGGGAAAGTGGACTCAGCTTCCACCTACCTCATGGCCACCTTCTCTCAAGTAAATAATTTTAATTCACAAGTATGGGCTTTCATAATAGGCACCTTGATGGCTTTGTAGTGGGTTGAACTATGTTCACCAAAAGGATACATTCAAGTTCTTAACATTGGCACCAGTAACTGTGACTTAATTGGAAATAAGGTCTTTGCAGATATCATTCAGCTAAGGATCTTCAAGTGAAATCATTCTGAATATAAGGAGGACCCTAAATTCAATCACTACTGTTCTTATAAGAGAATGGAGAGAGATTTTAAACACAAACACACAGTGGAGAAAGCTATAAGAAGACAGACACAAAGATTGGAGTGATACTTCTATAAGCAAAGGGTTGCCAAGAATTGCCACAGGAACCAGAAGCTAGGAGAGAGGTAGAAGAGGTTCTCGCCTAGAGCTTCATGAGGAAAATAACACTTAACAAACCTCTAGCCTCCAGAACTATGAGACAATAAATTTGTTTTAAACCACCAAGTTTGTGAGAATTTGTTACTGCAGCAGTAGGCAACTGATACAGCTTCAAAGGTAGTGGATCCTGTACGTGAGGTTATACATCTTCTTCACTGTTTTAACATGGCTTGCATCTTTATCAAGACAAGGCTCTCAAAAGATACCGAGGTAAGAAAGGATGAATGTCTCTGCTTTTCAACAGTTATTTTCAGATGTATTCTATACATTAACAGTTTAACATTTCCATTTGCGGTACCATGTGGTGCCATTGTAGGGATCTCAATTTAGTCCAAGCTTTCAAGAATGGGTACATAGATTCTTTTAACATATGTGGCTGTTATTTTTAATATAGTCATTCTTCAAAAGGTAAACCGAGGAGCAGAATGCTCACCTCTGTGTGGTAGTGAGACTAATACACAAAAGGCCAGCCCAGTGACTAGGAACCCAATAAGAGTAGAATTCAAGGTGACATTTTTACAATGTGTCAGTATCAGCAAAAGATAAAAACATTCATGAGAATTTGTGTTTCAAAAATGTGACCATTATTCCCTTCTAACAATAAAATTCATGGTCCTTTCTATTTCCTGTTCTACTCTACATCTTAAATTATGTGAAGTGTGACTGAAACTGACTGAAGAGATAACAACATGAGAACCAGTGTCCTGATGGAAGAACATGTGGACAGATTGGTATGCGAGAAGGGGACTGAGCTTTGGAGTCAAAACTCTGTTCGAGCCCTGACTGTGGCACTTATAAAGTGTGGGATCATAGGCAAGTCACTTGATTTCTCTGATCTCGTTTTCCTCTTTGTAAATCAGGAGTGTGATATCAACTTCAGTGCATTGAGGGAAGCCATCCACAATAATGCACATCATGTTCTTACCTTCACTGTTTCAGGAGGTTCCCTGAACTCCCAAGGCAGAATCCTATGCAGGAAAAGGTTTCAGATTTGTTCTTAGAGCTCATAACTTTCATCCTTTGTTTTGATATTTATGTGAATTTGAACCTCTGTGTAAAATAGGGCTAAGTGATTTGAAGTTCTTATGGTTGTGATAAGGATTAATGAGAAGTGTACAGGTGCCTGATAGTTCATCTTTTCCTTTTCTTATGCCTCATTTGATATGGTTGTTGAGACTGTCACCTATTATTATTTTTAGTGCTATTAGAATATAGCTATCATACTTATTAAAGTCAAGGTATTTAAATGGAGATTGTGGGGGATCCCAGCTGGGATGAGTGTTGTTAGGTGAGTGCTTCCTCTTACACTATCTATAACAGTGAATTCATATGGGGACAGGGGTGATTGCCTCTTGTTCCAACATTAGGGGGCCTTGTGGTGGTGGTGGATGTGGGGTGACAAAGGAACCTAGGTTACAAAAAGAGATTAAAAGAAGCCTTACTAAGAAGTTGCCATGGGACTGAGCCAGGAATTGTCTGGTACAGAGATTACTATGTGAAAACTCATCAGACTTATCAATCCTGACAGCTTATGTGCATCTTGAACTTAAAAAAATAATAAAATAAAATAAACAAAAAAAACCCCTCATGTGCATAGAGAAAGAACTCTCTTAGCTTTGTGACACTTTGCAGCCCCAAGAACACCTATGGTGGGGTCCTTTTATTTCTCTCTAGACAGAATAGAACAGAGAGATTAAAGTTTGCCTTCTCACTTTGCAAAAACATTGTGTGTTCTTGTGTGTCTGTGTGTGGCATTGTTTCAGAGCCCAGTAGGACCAGTGCCACTTATTTTCCATAGACTTGATGTGAAACTAATGACAAAATCACTTACAGAGTGTCACACTCACACCTGAAACAATAGGAAGCATCAGCCTGAGTGAGTCACTCTAGGTAAGCTAACCTAGGTGAGTTTAGGTAAGTCACCCACAAAGGACTTCTGGAAGTACTTAGAATATAACTTTGCAGTTGGCTGAGGTTTCGTGATAAAGGTATGAAGAAGTCCATGAAATCCGGTCATTAATATGACCACTTATTAGTCCACATGAATTAGTCCACACGGGATAGGTGGGTTCCATAACCATTTCAGAAGGATGCTACAGCTAGTGTTTCCAGTCTAAGGCCATTGCAGCAGCAGGGCAGCTCAGGACGTGATGATATCATGAGGAACAAAGAACCATGGTAGATTTCAGGGGCAGACACTCTTGGGGTCAACTGAAAGGATAGGTCATATTTCATGCGCACACAAATGGTGAAATATTATTTTTATTATTATCATAGGGTAATTTCATTGTGTAGGTATAGAAAGTTACTTTATAAATATTTGTGCTGACTTTTTATATCTAATTGGCATTGGAAAACTTGTAATAAATATATTATAAAATAAGTTAGGTCTGAGAATTTTCCAGTAAGAAATAAAATTAATCAATTAAGTGCATATTTTTAAACAAATTTAATTACTGAGAAAATCCAGAGAAATAATATATTGTTTTGCAAGTAAGTATTGAATGAGAAACATAACAATTTCATTTTACTTTTTAGCTACCAAGAGGAAGTATTTTCCTGGACATTTCATAATATTTACTGTATTCAGTGATGTACCTGTTCTAATCAGTTGCAGATAACTGGGTCTTCTTCTGAATTTTAATTATAAACAATCTGTACATTTAGTTTATTTGATTAGGAATTTATGCTTTAGGAGAGTTTTTTTTACTGATTCATGTGTAATATACTATAATAACTCAAAAATATTTTAAGTTTTAGTCTTAATTAAAAAAATAAAATACAGCATTCAAGGGAATGGTGGAATACATATGTTAGCCTGAACTAAACCACTTACAGGGAAACATTCTGAAAAGCTTACCAGTACCGTGGCAGCCATGAAACCCAGCATTATACCTGATTCATGAGAGAGAATGTAGAATTCATAATAAAATCTCTATAAATAAAAGATTGATTTTATAAGATACTTTAACAGATTAACCAGTATAATTTCTGTAAGCCCAAAACATATTCTCTGTAGTTAGGGGAGAAAACTTTCTAGAGAGATAATGGGTTTTAAAATCACTAGAGACATTTACATGAGTGAAGCTTCTGTTTTTTTTTTTTTAATTTAACCAATATAGAAGCACATCTGTCACTCCTTAAATAATACATTAACTATAAATATAAAAGATATAATGATAAAACTACAATGAGAAAGAGAGCAGGGCACAACATTATTTCATGGTGAAAAAAAAGCCACTGTGATTTTCTCTATGTTAATTCAAGGGAGACAATAATGACATTGTCATGGCTTATAGTTCATTATGTGTCAATCACATCCAGTGCCTTTTCTGAGGCAGACAGGAAAAATTCCACATGATTATAAATGTGAAAGATGGCTTTACAGAGTAGAAATACAATTTTGTAACATAAAAGGCTTATGTAATTCTTTTCAGTTTTAATACTTGGTTAAGTCTATATAAGGAAAATTTACTCTCTAATTTATGGCACTCAATTTGCTTTTTATTTAATCTCCATTTCATTTACTTATTTTTAAATTCTTCATTAATTACTTGGCATACCTTTTGAACATCCCAGAATGTTCAAGGAACAAAAGGATTCAGATGGAGGCATTCTTGCCCAAGGTAATTGTCACTCAAGGTAAAGCGGGCTACTATCTAGAACGGAAACATATTTTAATGATGTATCTTTGCTCTGAGAATCTTTAATGCACTCATAATTAATTGCTTATTTACTTACTGTTAGTTCACACTTTATAAACACTTTTAAGTGAGAAGCTTTTTTTAATTTACAAAATAAAAATGATGTTATTGCTACTTTTTCTTTAAAATTTTTTCCCTAATCCTCACCTGAGGATATGCATATTGATTAGAGAGAAGAAGGGAAGGAGAGAGAGAGGGAGAGAAACATCAATGTGAGGGAGAAACATTGATCAGTTGCTTGCTATACCCACCTTGACCAGTGATGGAAACTACAACCCAGGCATGTGCCCTGACCTGAAATCTAACCCACAACTTTTCAGTTTATCGGGTGATGCTCCAACCAAGTGAGCCACAACAGCCAAGGCAACTGTTACTTGCTCTTTTTGAGATTTATTTTACATACTATCTTTTCCCTTGCAGTAGTTGATAATATTTTTTAGTTAATATTAGAACAAAATAGTCTCTGTCTTTTCTCCTTTCTTATAGTAGGAGCTATTGAATCTAATAATTAAACAACTGAGTTGACTAAAAAAAAATTATGTCATTAAAACATGTGTGGGCCTACAGCATAACAGCAACCATGAATGAGTAAAACAATTAATTCTACTATTGGGCAAAATAGGATGGTCCTAGTAGATATCTCCAGTGGTTAGGCATGGTCCAAGGATAACATCTTATGTATCTTGACATTGAATGAGCTGATCATACTTAAACACCTCTATGAACATAGTTTCTTAGAACTGTAAATTCAGAAGACTGTCAGAAAGTTTGAGGGTCTATTATTGGGCACGAACTTGAAGTGCAGAAATTCTTTATTCCTGATTAAGGGCAGATACACTTTCTTTAGTGTTCAAGTAAGCTGTAGGGTATGATTTATGTTCTACAGAGGTCCAAGAGCCTAACAGTGCATGTGCTAGAATAGGAAGCCACTCCACTTCTCCATGGAATTAAGTTAAGGAAGTAGGGTGTGTATTGTCATGATTTGGAGTATAGGTTTATATGTGCTTATAGAATCATATGTAGGAAAAGACAAAGTAGGAAAGCTGAATAATCTTCAGTAGATTATCACTCTATTAACCTTTTATCTCCTATTCTAAACTATTATTTAAAATTATAGTTAAGTGGCCTTGGCCAGCATGGCTCAGTTGGTTGGAATGTCGTCCCATAACTGAAGGGTTGTAGGTTCAATTCCCAGTTGGGGCACATACCTAAGTTGTGGGTTTGATCTTGGGTCCAAGCATGTACAGTCTTTGGTCTAGGAGCATATAGGACACAGCCAATCTATGTTTTTCTCTCACATCCATGTTTCTCTCCTTCCTTTCCTCTCTCTCTCTAAAAGCAATGAAAAAAATGTCCTCTGATGAAGATAAAAATAATAAAATTATGGTAAAGTGGTTTACAACCTCTCTAGTCATTACCCTTTATCTTTCCTTTGCATACAGCCCACATCAACAGCAATTAAGTTTCATCAAAGTTTAAGGCAAGCTCTACTGGCTGTCAGTCAGCATTTTAACCAGAGATCTTGTTATTTTTAGTAAATCAGCATTTCTGAAACAAAGTTATTGATGAAGGGATTCATTGTTTGTTTGTTCTAGAGCAAGCATACTATTTTTATTACACTTGTTTTCAATTTTACCATTTTGAGAATACCACACTCAATTTAGTTTTAAAATAAAAACAACATCAGTTTGACAAACGAATTAGTAACCTCGCCCTCTTCTTTCCCCAATTATTTCCACTCCTTTATAAAGTTTCTTGTTTAACCAAACTCCCTTCAGAAACTCAACCCTCAATTATATATCAGCAATTGAAAATTTGTGCTAAAAAAAGAGAAAAATGAGAATACTACATTGTTTCCAAGAGAAGGGAACCCCCATATTTCATATTAAACACTAATAATAGTACTTCAATAGATAAGTCAAAATACTTACTTGTATGTTTTATTATATTGGCTCCTTTACAGAAAGGGCCTTACTATTTTAACATCAAGTACAGGGCTTGGCAGGAAACATAATGAAATACTTCATTGAATGCTTTTTGAATGAATGAATGAATGAATGAATGAAGAGTGAATGCATGGTGCAGATAACTGGTAGGATAAAATTAACACCAGATACCATTGACATATATATGTGTTCTTGATATAATTTTTCTCTAATATAATTTTAATCTACTGTGAAATGCTTTGATTTGATACTTGTATGCATATCATATAAGTCACTTTTACAAATCTTTAAGTGTAATAGAATAGAGGAAAAGGCATTTTATTTTTTCTAGATTTATTGAGGCATAGTTGACAAAATTGTAATATACTTATTGTATACAATGTGGTAATTTGATATATGTATTTCTGTGTGTATGAAAAAGCACAAGATATACTCTCAAAGCAAATCGCAAGTATAAAATATATTATTAACTATAGTCACCAGGCTGTATATTATCTAGTATCTTCAGAACTTATTCAAATTGTTACTGAAAGTTTATATTTTTTACCAACATCTCTCCAGACTCTCCTTCCCACATCTGTAGAATGATAATTATCATTCTACCCTGTTTCTATGAGTTTGACTTTATTATTTTTTTTTAGATTCCACATATATGTGATACCATACAATATTTGTCGTTATCTCTCTGGCTTATGTCACTTAATATAAAACTCTCAACAAATTAGGTATAGAGATAACATATCTCAACATAATAAAAGCCTTCTATGACAAGCCCACGGCTAACATCATACTTAATAGTTAAAAGCTGAAAACTTTTTTTCTAAGATGGGGAACAAGACCAGAATACCCACTCTTGTCACTTTTATTCAATAAAGTACTAGAAGTCCTAGTCAGGGCTGTTAGGTAAGAAAATGAAATAAAAGACATCCAAATTAGAAAAAACTTTTTAAATAATGCAACAGCTAAAATTCCTGTCATACGTGCTGATACTATTCTAAGCACTTGGCATCATTTAACCTTACAGCTGCCTTGAAAGATAATCTTAATATACCCATTTTATAGAAGAGGAGCCCGAGGCACAGAAACGCTGAATAACTTGAGAAAGGTTTTATAAGTAGTAAGTGTCTGAGCCTGGATTCAAACTTAGACAGTCTAAATCATAACAATATATTTTTAGTGGTAGTTTATAATATTCAAAGAATATGGCTTTTAAACATAAAATTTGCTATCATCCATCTGACATCTTACATTTTGGAGGATGTGACATTCCAGGCCAATTAAGTGTCTTGACATCATTTAAATTATTCTGTAGACAATATGGACCAACATATTTTATGAGATCAAGGATAACTATTTTATTTTATATTTGGTAAAAGCAAGGAAAAGAAAGTTAAGACACGTTTACAGTAGTCTAAAGACTCAGTGGCATTCCTTGAAGTTACTAAAATGATATTCAAAAAAGGATTACAAAACAATCATTTCTTTATTTTTGAACATAAAGAACATTAAAAAATTTTAACTAACATTTTTACCCTAATTACCATTGAATTCACATCTTACATATTTCCCTACCTTTAAAAAAAGGACTGCCATTCTTTAAATATACATACACCATATTAAAATATTTTAAAAAGAGCATTTCTTGTCTGCAACCCCTGGTCACATCCTACTCTTATTTCCTCCAGGAAGCCCAGTCACTCATTCTCTTCTGAGTAAGTGGCACTTTTCTACCATGCTCTGCACTTCTTGGAGTCAGGAACTCTTGTCCTCTTTGTGTGTCTTTCTACCCAACACCTGGCCTGGAGTTTAATATTTGCTAATTAAATGTTTATTAAAAAGGCATCTGATACATAACATTGTATAAATAAATAGTTGTAGAAAAATATGAACACACTTCACCTTGTAACTTATATCTCTATAAAGCCATGAATCCAGTTCAAATTTTCATGTTTTAAGACTAAACAAAGTGAGCCACAGTGTAACCAACATGGCATTGCTGTTTGTATCCTTCAACACTAGCTTCCATAATGAAAATGGAGGCTGAACATTTGAGTTTGAGGTTTGAGTTTGAGGTCAGGGTGCCAGCATGAATGGTCTCTGGGGGGCACCTTCTTCCAGGCTTGTGAACAGTCACCTTCTCTGCGTATTTCCAAATGGAGAGGAGAGGAAGTGGGGACAGAGGGAGGGGGAGAAGGACAGGGAGAGAGAGACGGTGGGGGTGGGGGGGAGGAGAGAGAATGAATAAGAATCTTCAGTATTTCTTCTCATTAAAGTACTCATCAAGCAGGCCCTACCCTAACGACTTCATCTAAATCCAATTATTTCTCAAAGGCTCCATCTTCAACTATAGTCACACTGAATAGTAGGGCTTAAACACGATTTTATTCAGAACACAATTCAGTCTCTAGAACTCTTTCTTTAAATATACTAGATTTTCATAAAAACTTTTCTATATAGATCTTAGCTCATGAAAAATTCATTTACCCTGAGTACTGAAGAATGTACTTGTTTCACAAACATTTCAGCTGAAGTGCTTCTAGTGGCTGAGTGCTCCGTTTATTTTAGGACAGAGCTTTGAATGGGAAAGAGGCCTGAGGCTGTGAAAGAGCACTGCTCAGAGACGGCTGAACTGCCGTGGCTCTGAGAAGTTGTACTCCTTCTTGCCTATCAGAGACCCAAAGTGCTTCTAAATATTCCTGGAAGAAGAGTTTGACATGCACTTTTAGGAGGTACAAAGTGAAATAAAATGCTTATTTTATTGCTAATATTTATAAACTTTCCTTCAATCATTTGAAATCTGAAAGTCTGATTCTTACTGTAATGATTCTATGCCATCTATAAATCTGGAGAGGATGAAGTCTTTTCAAACATGTGCTGAATATGTACCACTTTTGCTATTTAAATCACTCATTTGAGTGTTTAATGTGTTAGAGTATAGAAAAGCACAATGGGACATAGTTTGAGAAAAAACAGAAAATAAATTTATATTTATTTGATGGAAAATTTACAGCAGATCCAATGATTTGGCTCTTACCTTCTCTAAGTGAAAATATGGCTTACTTCATTCCCCAAGAAAATGAGGCAAAATGTGTGTAGTGTGGTGTGTGAGTGTGGGTGTGTGTGAGAGAGTGATCAGTAAAATTACTTAAGAATTAGTAAAATAAGAAAAAAGAGATATATGAGAAAATAATATTGAGCATATTTTAATGCTGTCAAGTCTGTTGAGATGTGAGTTCTCTGGAGGCTTTGCAGAAATCCAAAGAAAGCTCCAAGTATGTTCAATCCTCTAAACCCATAACATGAGGTAGGTGTATGTATGAAGACTTGTCCAGAAATGACTGTTAGACTTCAGGAAGCCCCATTTTCAATATGACTGCATCACTCCAATTAATATTAACAAGAATTATATCTGAACATGGAGAGATACAGCCTTTTTAACTTTCGCCTCCTATTTTTCTTTATTAAGTTATTACTAACCACAATGCTCATTAGTGGCACAATAAAAAGGAGCTACTGGTAAATAATAACAATTCTTTATAGTTATACAGACCCTTTGATCAGAGCAGCTCAAAGCTTTCATGACTCATTAATCTCTGAAATACTTCAGTGAAGTATAAAGGTATTAAGGATTACTACCCTCAGTCTGTAAACAGAGAAACTGAGGCATTTTCAAGAAACTATCCCAAGATTATTCAACTTTTTGGCGACAAAATCAGGGGTATAATCTATAACCAAATATCAGAGAGCAAAGATTAAACAGTCAACAGAAACCCGTAGCTTCTGAGAAATCACTGAGGAAGTTTATGTAACAAATGCCTGAAAACAACATGTCATTAAAAGACATGCTTTTCATTTAGTTTTTATTTAAACTATTTCTCCATTTAGTAATGGAGAACTCTCCACAACTTACCATTTAGATCCCTTAATATTGGGCAATTTCCTTGAGACTTTCCTGTTTTGCATTTCTTCTGTGTAAATAAATTGTATACATTGTCAGCGAAACAAGTTCAAATTAATTAATAGGAAAAAGTTATAAATAATTATGAATATATTCATACCTATATATGTTTATTCAATTAAATAACAGTCTATTTCATTTATTGATTTTGAAAAATATTCTATAAAAAGATACAATACCCCATTGTACTGCAATATTCATATGAATGGAGGTTAAAAACATAGACTATACAATTTCTTAATTTTATGTTCTATAATGTACAATTTTATTATTACTTATTTTTCAAAAACCAACTTCTCAGTTTCAATTAGAAATTACACCCAGAAGATGGCAAACAGCATTTTCTTCAAAATTTGTCTTAAGAGAAACCTCATTGTGTGTTTACTGGAAGATTAAACATGTATCTTTCACATGATTATTTTTCATTGCCCCTCTATTCTGTTATGGTTTCTGAAATTTTCAAAGGCTTGTGCCTTGGGACCCCTGTAGGGAAGCAGAGTCTATAAAGGCTGGGATCACCTTGTTTGCACATACACACACACCAACACACAAATTTTATGTTTTTGTCCCCACTCCCCATTTTCTAGTATTTTACTGTTTTACATATATAGTAGATATTTAAAATTTAATTCATTGATTTCCTCATTATTTGGGTGAGGGTTTACCTTTGTCATACTATCTGTTTTGTTTTTATGATACAACAAGACTCCCTTTTTATTATATCTAGTGTTTTTCAGATGAAACCTAATGTCACTGCTTGTTTAAATGTGGTTCATCAACTTCTCCAGATATCTGAAGTGCTAGTTAGAATGCATATTCCTGGGTACCAACACAGAATAACCGTCTCAGAATCTCTGTGACTGGAGGCCCAGAATGCATAGATTTAACACAAACTCTCTAGGAGATAGTTATACACATTAAACGTAAGACCCTTTCCAGTCTTGTAATTATAGATAGTACATCTACTGCATAACCACAGGCCAGGCATTGTTCTAAGTACTTTATGTATGATAAGTCACTTAATTTTCATAGGAACCTTATGATGTATGACTTAAAAATTGTATTTTGCTAAGAACACGAGTTACTGTTCTCCATATACTTCTTTTTATTGTTGACACTATTATAGATGTACCCTTCCCCCTCTGGTGCACCCCACCATCCAGCCCCCCACCCCAGGCTTTACCAAATTGTTGTCTGTACCCACGGAGTATGCATATATGCTTATGTGTTTTTTGGCTAATCTCTTTCAGTTCCTCCAACCCCACATCCTCTCAGATATCTATCAGTCTGTTCCATGTATCCATGCCTCTGGTTTTATTTTGTTCATTAGATTCTCCACATGAGGAGATCCTATGGTATGTGTGTTCCATATGCTTTTGTTATGTACTAATCATGTATGAGATGACAAGGCCTATTTCAGAACTAATTGATAAAAAGTTACAAAAACAAGAGGTCCTGATTAGCTTCTACTAAGATTGGATTGCTTTTTAAAAAATTATCACTGGAATGGTAAAATTATTTCATTGAGATCTTACTGCATTTTAGAATGGATGGATTTATTTGATTTATCTTTAGGTCTCAGTTATATATAATGGCATCTTTTCAGAAAAAAATTTGAATTTATAGTAACTTATCCATTGTTAGTTTTATTTTTAGGTTCTTAAAATTTTCACACTAATATATTATTTTAAAAAATCAACACAAAATTTTCCTGAGGTTTGGGTCAAGATGGCAGCATAGGTAAATGAGGTACTTGTATCCTCCCTCAACCACATCAAAATTACAACTGAACTACAGAACAACCATAATTCAGAATAGCCTGAAGTCTAGCTGAACAGAAGGCTTACAACTAAGGATATGAAGAAACTACAGCAAGGGGTCTCAGACCCACATCAGGGACCCAGCCCAGGGTCCCTGTGATGAGAAGAGATGGCATCATAATTTCTGCCTGTAAAAACAAGTGGGGATTGAGGCTGAGTGAGATGGAGTGTGACTGGAGTCCTAGGTATTCCTCTTAAAGGGCTTGCACACAAACTTAAACTCAGTAGTTTAGAGTAGCATCTCAAAAGATACCACAGACAGATGGGGAGGAACTGAATTGTCTGGTATCAGGGTAAATACTTGAGGGACAACCTTCTCCCAAACAGAAGTGCTAACAGCAGTCATTGTTCCTTTGCTGAGTTTTCCTTCAACACAGCTGGCAGGTGGACATCTTATGTGAGTCTCCATCAATGTGGTTGAAACTGTTTGCACCATCCTAGTGATTCCCTGAGACCCCACCCTACTCAATTTTCATGGCCAACCAAGTTGCTTCCAGTGGCTTTTCCATACAAATGGCCTGTCTTGGCTCATGCTCAGACTTACCTAAAATCTCTCAAATAAGCAGCATCTGGCCTAGGCATACTCTATACCTCTTTCTAAGTATTTCCAGGCCTGGCACTAGCAGCAGCCAGTTTTGGTTGGAAGCTTGACCTCTCCTGGGCATTTCTAAGCTCAGCAGAAGTAGCAGCCATCTGCAGATGCTCTGTAGCTCATGCTGGGTAGCAGTAGGCAGGGCACAAGGGGTGGCAGTTTTGGCCTTCACCTCCTGGGAGCCTTCAGAGTCAGTGCATCTGGTGCACAGCTTCAAACTATGTTGAAGCAACACCCAAACACCTCCACTAGTGACACACTGAAGGAGTGGTCTAAGTGGGCACTAGAGCCCTGCTGAATTAAGTCCTGCTCTGAGGGGTCAGTCCCTACACAACTGATCTTCCATGATTGTCAAAGCCAGTACGCATAGCTGATCAGCCTAGGAATAAATCCATCCTATCAAGGTGTCAATAGCAATCGAGGATCAACTACAACAGGAAGGTGCACACCGTTAATGCAGAGGCACACCTGAACTATGCAGCTCAGTTGGCTGGTAAGGCTGTGCCACTGGACCCTACAGGACACCTACTGCATAAGGCCATTCTACCAAAACCAGGAGAGGTAGCAGCTCTAATTACTACACAGAAACAAACATGTGGAGGCAGTCATAATGAGGAGATAAAGAAACACATCCCAAATGAAAGAAGAAAACTCCAGCAAAAGCACTAAACAAAATGCAGATAAGCAATCTAGTTGATGCAGAGTTTAAAACACTGGTTATAAGGATGTTCAATAAAGTTAGGGGTAGAAAAACTTAGAACTTAAAGACATGGGAAACATAAAACAGAGATAGGAAACATGAAAAAGAACAAGTGAAAAGTGAAGAATATTAACTGAAATGAAACGGAATCAACAGTGGAGTAGATGAAGCAGATGATCTAATCAGAGATTTAGAAGATAAGAAAGTAGAAAACACCCAGTCAGAACAGCAAAGAGAAAAAAAGAATACAAATAAATAAAAATAATATAATCAGCCTCTGGGACTTCATATATACCAACATTCACATCATGGAAGTGCCAGAAGAAGAGAGAGAGCAAGTATGTGAAATCCTACATGAAAAAGTAATGATGGAAAACTTCCTTAATCTGGTAAAGGAAATAGACATAGAAGTAAGGAAAGTGCAGAGAGTTACAAGCAAGATAAACCCAAACAGGCTTATGCTAAGACACATCATAATTAAATTTCAAAAAGTTAAAGACAAAGAGATAATGTTAAAAGCATTAAAAGCAAAGTGGTTAGTTATCTACAAGGGAGCTCCCATAAGACTGTCAGTTGATTTCTCAATAAACTTTGCATGCCAGAAGAGATAGGCAAGAAATATTCAAAGTGATGAAAAGCAAGGACATGCAACTAAGATTACTTTACCCAGCAAATTTATCATTTAGAATCAAAAGATAGAATTTCTCAGACATGAAAAAGCTAAAGGAGTTCATCACCACCAAGTCAGTTTTACAAAACATATGAAAGGGTCTTCCTGAAGAAGATGAAAGAGAAGGAGGAGGAGAAGAAGAAAAAGGAGAAGAAACATGTGAATAATAAAATGACAATAAACATATATCAGCAATTACTTTAAATGCAAATGGATTAAATGGTTCAATCAGAAGACAAATGGAAGCTGAATTGATATAAAACAAGACCTTTGCATATGTTGTATATAAGAGATTCACTTCAGATGGAAACACATACACAGGCTGAAAGTAAAGAGATTGAAAAACATATTTCATGAAAATGAAAACAAACAAATAGCTGGGGTAGCAATACTTATAACAGACAAAATAGACTTTCAATCAAAGGCTATATAACAAGAGACAAAGGACCCAGAAATTCTACTTCTGGGTATTTATCCAAAGAAACCCATACCACTGAATTAAAAAGACATACATTCATACATTCATTGCAACATCACAATAATCAAGATATGGAAGCAACCTAAATGTTTGTCAATAGATGAGTGGATAAAGAAGATGTGGTACATATACACAATGGGATATGACTGTTATAAAAAAACAATGAAATCTTGCCATCTGCAGCAACATGGATGAACCTAGATGGTATTGTGCTGAGTAAAATAAGTCAGAGAAAGACAAATGCCATATGATTTCACTTTTATGAAGTATCTAGGAGAAAAAATAAGCAAACAGAACAGAAACAGATGCACAGATACAGAACATTTCAATGGTTGCCAGATGGGAGGGGAGTGGGGCGGATTGATGAAAAAGGTAAAGGGATTAAGCACTACAAATTGTCATGAGTAGTCATGGGGATGTAAAGTGTAGCCTTGGGCATATTGTCAATAATATTGTAATAACTATGTATGGTGTCAGACAGGTATGAGATCAGGATGATCAGTTAATAAGTTATATACTGTCTAATCTCTGGGTTGTACATCTGAAATTAATACAGTATTGTATGTTAACTGTAATAGATAAATAAAAAATTATTTAAAATTATTTAAATCAAAACTTTTTTGTCTTTAAAGGATGTTTTTGGGACAACTGAGGAAATTTGAATATTAACATGATACTAGACGGTATTTAAAAATTAATGCTGCTAACATAATCAGGATAGTGTGGTATTGGTGAAAGAGTTGATGAATAGACAAATGGAACTGGATGGAGAGCCCAGAAATAGATTTAAAAGTATAATCAATTGATTTTGGAACAAAGAAGCAAAATAAATTATATGGGAAACAGACAGTCTTTTTCAAGAAATCATGCTAAACAAATGGATGTCCATATGCCAACGGGGGAAAAATAATCTAGGCACAAACTTTACATCCTTTATAAAAATTAACTCAAAATGGATCATGGATTATTTGTAAAATTAAAAATTATAAAACTACTTAAATATAACATAGGAGGAAATGTAGGCAATCTTCAGTCTAATAATAACTTTTTAGATACAATACCAAAGGTATTGTCCAGGAAAAAAATAATGTATAGATTTTATTAAAATTAAAAACTAGTGAAAGGGTCAATAAACTAGAAGAAACTAGTAACAGACCAGGAGAAAATATTTGGAAAAGACATATCTGATAAAGAATTGTATCAATCATATATAAAGAACTAAATGTAGCAAGGAAATGAACAACATGATAGGCATATTAAAAGATTCTGTATGTAATATATCACTAGGGAAATGAAAATTAAAACAAGTAAATACCACTACCACCTATTAGGCTGGCCACATCCAAAGTACTGATGATATCAAAATGCTAGAGAGGTTGTAGATGAACAGAAACTTTCAATCATTGGGGTTTGGAAGCCAGTTTGGCAGTTTCTAATAGATCTGAAATACTTATACCATATTATTCTGTAATCACATTCCTTGATAAAAAACTTGCAAACTCTTGTGTATGGCAGCATTATTCATAATTGCCAATATCCATAATTGACTTTGTAATAACCAAGATGTCATTTAATAGTTGAATGGATAAACTGGAGTATATTTAGAGAATGGAATTTTTTTTTAGCAATACAAATAAGTGAGTTATTAAGTCATGAAAAGACATGAAAGAAACTTGAATGAATATTCCTAAGTGAGAAAAAGCCAATCTAAAAAGGTTATGTAGTGACTTCAAGTATATGATGATCTGGTAAATACAAAATAGGGAGGCAGTTAAAAGATCCAAAGTTAGGTAGGAGGGAGGAGGGAATAGGCAGAACACAGAGAATTTTGGGGGTAGTGAAGCTATTCTGTATGATACTGTAATGATGGATACATGTCATTATATGTCTGTCTAAACCCACAGAATGTACAACACCAAGAATGAATCATAATGTAAACTATGGACTTTGGATGATAGTGATGTGTCAATGTAGGTTCATCAGTTTTGACAAATACACCACTCTGGTGTGGAGTGTTGATTGACAGGGAAGTTGTGAGTGAGTTGGGACAGGGGTTATATGGGATATCTCTATTTTCTGCTCAACTTTGCTTAAATCTTAAAACTGGTATAAAAATGAAGTATTTTAAAAAACCAGTGCTAACTTTGAAATTCTTCATACTGATAGGGTTATGAAGAAAGTGCTCCCTTTTTAAGAGATGTGTCTGAAATATTTAATGGTGAAATGACAAAATATCTTTGATATACTTTAAAATTTTTCAGTATATATATAAATAAATGAAATATATAAATGTGTATATATACAAATGGAGCAAATATAGCTAAATTTAGTCATTAAATCTAGATAGTGGATATGTGATGATGTAATTCTCTCTACTAGTTTTATAGATTTTGACATTGTTCATAATTGGAAGTAAAAGGGAATACTTTATCTCAATATCTGCACATTAGATGATTTCTGAATGTCTCTCAGCTAAGACCATTTAGCTTACCAGTCCTCAACTCTGGCAGAACATTATAGTCATATAGGAATTAATTAAGTCAGACTTCCTGCTGGCAGTAAGGCAGTAGGACCTGACATTGACATTTAAAGTAATTCAAATATGCATCAAGAATTGAGAACCACTGTTCTAACCTTTGTGTTTCTAGTTTATGGAAATAAAAATATAATGTAATGAATAATTCTCTCATGGTACCTGAAAGCTCAGTCTTGTAACTACCAGCCATTTCTAACAAAATAAACAGTGCCATGGTGTCTTGTCTCATCTAACTAAACTCTAGCAAACCATAGCAATTTCCCACTGATGTGGTTATGTTGACAGACAGGTGGGTACGTAGATGGTAGATAGATAGATGATAGATAGATAGATAGATAGATAATAGATAGATAGAAGATAGACACAGGATAGGTAGAATACATACCAGATAGAATTATGTCTCCAAATCACTGAATACCTCCTATGTGCCAAGCATTGTGGTAGAAATTTTCATTACCTTATTATTTATTTATTTATTTATTTATTTATTTACTTACTTACTTACTTGTTTATTTATTTATTTAACTAATTATTCATTGCACAAAACCATGGGGGACAGGTGTGATGATCCTCATATTGCAGATGAAGAAATTGAACCTGAGAGCTAGCTTGTCATCCTCTCTGTATTTTTACCCAGAATTCCCAGACCTCTTTTATTCTTGATTCCTCGGAGTTTCTTTCAGTCCATTCTTTGAGGCTGATGCTGTAACATTTTGTTGTAGGAGGTCATGCATAAATACTCTTTCCAATCTTTGTGTCTGTGGATTCTTTCATTCTTCTTGGCTTTTTTTTTAGGGTCATTAAAACCCAAGTCTCAAATGTGAGAGAATTGACTAAAATATATTTAAACAGCATGCCATTCAAATTATTTTTTAAAAGGCAATTTTCTACTGTAGATTTAGAAACCAACAGATGTATTTTAGCTAGCATAGTTTCTGATTAACTAATTTAATCTGTACAAAATTGCATGAGCAAACCTGAAACAAGCCTACATCATTTTTTTGCCATTGGATGTAACATAATATTTTCAAAATGAACCAAACAGAGTAATTAGCCCCCAGGCAGAGAAAATTACTCTAATAGCCATCTCCCACACATTCTTTTGGTGAAAAGATTGAAAATGAAAATAAAATTGTGGCAGCCCATGGGTTAAAGCTCTGTATGTTCCCTATTAAGTAATGGTTTGGAATAGTAATACATACAGCTACCTTTAGAGAAGTTCAAAAAGGGAAGAGAATTGATATCTTCCCTTGCAGCTGTCAAAAGCTCTCCTCTGATGGACCACATGATTTTCAGCAGTGCTTGACTGTGCTATAGTTGCACAGAGACTTATTTTTCAGTTCCTTAGTTAATTCAGTTTTTAGTTTAAATTCTATTACTTGTGGCAGCCATAACATCCTGAATAAAATATTCTTTCTTTTTAACATTTTTATTGAAAGTACAGTTGTGCCCATATTCTCCCCACCACTCCTCACCACCCTAGCCGTCCCCATTTCCCACCCTTGATCCTGCCCCTCTTTTGTTTTATCCATGTGTCCTTTATACATTTCCTGAGTCTAATTGTAGTTGGTGGGAATCAACTATTTATGTTTTCAAAAGGAGACACTAGTTATGGTATGAGGACTTTACTTCTACTGGGTAGGAGGTCTGAGCCCCAAAGTTTCAACTACCTCTGTATTACTTGGGAAAAACACTCAACCTAGAAATTAGTTTTCATGTTTGCACACTTAGAAGGGTGGATTTGATTATCTCTAAGGTCCTTTTATCTAGAATTTTAATGATGCTACCTTATATTTAAAACACAACAGATATTAAGAAGATAGCAGGTAATCCAAAATTCATGATTTGGTGATGATTTTTTTCTTTGTAGGTTATACTTCATACCCATATTTCTAAAATTTGTGTGAGCATTAAAACCATCTGAGGTACATATTAATGTGTAGGTTCTGGTTTGTTTGGTTTAGAATGTAACCAGGAATTTGTATTTTAAATGAGTCCTCTAGATGATTCTGATGCAAATTGTGCTCAGGTGACACTCAGAGGAATGTTTTGCCTATAATTCCTGCTGAACAATGATTCTCAAATTTTACTATTTAATCATCCTACAGGAACAGGCTTTCTTGCACTGTTAATAAAGGACCACTTCTGATTCTCACTCAGGGAGAGGGTCTTGTCAGTGTAGAGGAGGACAGAGTAATCAGTAAAAAAATACCAGAGTATAATTTCAATAGCTGTGTAGGTGATTCAGAAATGGTGCTTTACAAAGTGGCAGGGCAAAGGTAATTAAAGCAGGGAGAGGTCACAAGATGCAGGTGCAGTGGAAATACCTTTCTCGCACCTCCTCTCAGAACTAAATAGGGGAATAGTCACCTGAAATTACTAATGGATAACTACCTGAAGAGGAGAGTTTAAAGCAAGGATAGGCAGAAACCCTCCTGAGACTGGTAGGAAGCACAGGATCATGAAAGGGATTGGCCCTGTTCCCACAGGTGACAGGCCAAGGTTATGGAGGGATAACACTGCTGTGGGAACTTTTCCCTGAGAGGGTTGAAGCCTGGACCTCAGACCAGACTCCCCAGCACAAGGCACCAGATAAGGGATCTGCTGCCCACATAGCATACAGCAATGAAAGGTGGCAGGGCTTCTATCTGTGGAGAAGAGACAGGGCCCACTGGAGATAAAACCACCTTTTTTAAGGGACCAAAGCACACATTTTTTGTTTGTTTGTTTTTAGCCACTCATCTTGGGCCCTGGAAAAGGTTGGATGGTGTGGACTGGACTCACCTGAGGAGAATATGGAGTGGGAGGCATTGGGGTGAGACATGGGGGAGCTGCTGCCGGCATCCCTGTGTGGGTTCATCCTTTGCTGTCAGAGCAGCCATTTTTCTTGAGAAGAGCAAGTCTCTCCCAGGGAAATTAGCCTGGGTAAAGAAAATTCCTCCCCTCTTTAGCATACCACCCCTACCCTGGAATCCTTCTTGCCCCACCCTGCATCTGTTTTTCCCTACCCTGCATCTTGACCCCTGCTGTGGATACAGCAACATAGGCACTCTGAGAAGGTGTCAGAGATTGACTTTAGGGCATACACATTCCCTACACTTTTCCAAAAACCTGACTGTGCTTCTCCCTCACAGGTTGTTTTGCTGTTGTTTTGGGGATTTTTGCATTTTTTATTTCTGTCAGCATGTGCACAATAGCTTGGAAAATGTGGTTGATGTTCAGCCTCTGAGTCAGCAAGCCAGCCAAAGGGGAGATCCCACCAATGAATGGGACAACAACAAAAAAACCAGTTATAACAGGAGAGTCCACTCACACATGAGGCATTCCTAGAGCATCCAACTCAGGTGATCAAGGAGACTGTACCACTGAGTCCCACAGGACACCTACACATAAAGCCACTCCACAAAGACTGGGAGTCAAAAAATCTATATAATATATAGAGATAAACAGAAAGAAACAACTAAAATGGGGAGACAAAGAAATAACCCTCAAATAAAAGAAAAGGAGGGATCTCCAGGAAAAGAGCTAAGTAAAATTGAGGCAAGAAATTTATCAGACATAGAATTCAAAGTAATGATTGTACTCATGCTCAAGTACCTTGTGAGAACTACAAGGAACCTTATGAGAACTATAAGGAACTTAGTGGGAACTATAAGGAACTTGGTGGGAAATACATCAGCATGCAAAAGGATATAGAAACTATGAATAAGAATCAGTTGAAAATAAAGTGTACAGTATTTGACATGAATGATACACTATAAAGAATTAAAAGTAGGCTAGATGAAGCAGAGGATTGAATCAGCAACTTGGAAACAAAGTAAAAAAAAAAAAATGCCCAATCAAGGCAACAAGAAGAAAAAAGACTTAAAAATACCTGAAGATAATTTGAGAGAACTTTGGGACAAATGAAATGTAACAATATCCACAACCTAAGGGTACCAGAAGGAGAAGAAAGTAAGCAAATGATAGAGAACCTGTTTGAAGAAATAATGGAAGAAAACTTACCTAACCTGGAAAAAGAAAAAATCACACAATTCAGGAAACACAGAGTCCCAATCAAGATGAACCCAAAGACACCCACACCAACACACATCATAATTAAAGTGGCAAAGTTTAAACACAAGAAAATCTTAAAGACAGCAAGAGAGAAACAGTTATCTACAAAGGAGCTTCCATATGACTGTGTGCTAATTTCTCAACACTCTTCAAACCAGAAGGTATTGGCATGAAGTATGTAAGTAATGAAAGCAAGGACCTGCAATGAAATGCAACCAAGACTACTTTAACCAACAAGGCTATCATTTAAAATTAAAGGTGAATTAAAGAGATACTTAAAAAAAAAAAGGCTAAAGGAGTTCATTACCGCTAAACTGGCATTGCATGAGATATTAAAGGGACTGCTTTAATTAGAAGAAATAGAGAAAGGAACATAGGTATAAAGAAAAAATGACAACGAATAAGTACCTATATATATTAACTTTAAACATAAATAGATTGAATGTTCCTATCAGCTGAATGGATAAGAAAACATGAAAACATAACCCATATATATACTATCCACAAGACACCTACCTCAGAACAAAAGATTTCCACAGCCTGAAAATGAAGAGATGGAAAAACTGTTGCATGCAAATGGAGATGAAAGAAAGCTGGGGTAGCAATACTTCTACCTGACAAAATAGATTTTGAAAAAGGCCATAACAAGAGACAAAGAATATTACTATATAATATTAAAGGTATTGATCCAACGAGAGGATATAAGCCCTATAAACATATATATACCAAGTAAGAGCCCCTAAATATATAAACAAAATCTTGTGGATTTTAAAAAAGAGATTCACAGCAATATAGTCATATTAGGGGATTTTAACAATGCACTGTCATCAATGGATAGATCTTCCAGATGAAAAAATCAACAAGGAAAAAGAGACCTTAAACAACACACTAGATCTGGCAGATTTAATCATATTTACGTAACATTTCACCCCAAAACAGTAGAATACACATTCTTCTCAAATGCACATGGATCATTCTCAATGATAGACCATATGTAAGGACACACAGTAAGTCTTAAAAAATTCAAGAAGATTGAAATCCTATCAAGCATTTTCTCAGATCACAATGACAAGAACCTCAATAAAAATAACTCAAAAACATTCAAATATATGGAAACTAAATAGCAGGTTACTAAATAATGAATGAGTTACCAATAACATCAAAGAAGAATTCAAAAATTACCTGGAAAGAAATGAAAATGAACACACAACAATTCAAAAGGTATGGGACACAACAAAAGCAGTTCAGAGAGGGACATTCACAGCATTACAACAGCCTAAAAAAAAAAGCCTACGTAAAAAAGCAAGAAGTATCTCGAATAAACAATCTAGCCCTACACCTAAATGACCTAGAAAAAGAACAACAACCAAGGCCTAGAACAAGTAGAAGGAAGGAAATAATCAAGATCAGTGTGGAAATAAATGACGTAGAGACTAAAAAAAGATCACTGAACCCAGGAGCTGGTTCCTTGAGATAAAATAGATGAGCCTTTAACCAGGTTCATCAAGAAAAAAAGACAGATGGTCCAAATAAATAAGAAACAGAAGAGGAGATGTAACAACTGATATCACAGAAATATAAAGGATTGTAAGAAAATACTATGAACAGCTATATGCCAAGAAAGTGACAACCTGGGTGTAATGGATGTCTAGAAATACACAGTCTTCCAAAACTGAATCAGAAAGGAGCAGAACGCCTGAATGCACCCTTAAAAATGAGTGAAATTTAAGCAGTAATTAAAACACTCCTCCATTTTAATCTTGGGTAATGTAATTATGATGTATTTTGGTGTGTTCAATTTGTATTTTATTTAACCCATTGCATTCAAAGTATTAGAAATTTCTACTTTCCCGAAACCCCCACATTGCTTGATTTTATGACCTCTCTTACACCTTTAAGTTCTTTTCAGTTTATCTTTAAAATGGTGTTTTTCTTGGGTCTCTTTCTTATTTAGATTCTTTTCATGCTGTGGGTTATCTCATTCATGTTTTCAATAGCTTCAGCTTTTAACTGAAGATTCAATTTATATCTCCAACCCAAATCTCTTTCCTGCTTTCCAGAGTTGTGTATTAAACTGCCTTCAAGACAGACCATTGGATGATGCTATTTCTTTCCTCGCCCCTACCTCAAACATCCTCTTCTTGAATTCGTTTCATTGGAATTATACCATCCTCTATGTGGTTATCCAAACTAGAAACCTGGAAGTCATCCTCAATTCTTATCTTCTCCTTAATCAAATAACTTACCCAGTCCTCTTCATTTACCTCCCATGCATTTCTCTAATCTTGCTCCTCTTCATCCCCATTGTCACATCCCTGAAGTTACAATCCCTACCAATTGCCCCTGTGACTCCACCTTCTTTACCTTTCTTTCTGAAGTTCAATCAGTCCTCCACACTGCTGCCAGAGATTCTTTTTGATATGATCTGATTGCCCCCCTATTAAAATCTGTGTTTTTTTAATTCATCCATACTACCTAGCACATAGAAACACTCAATAGTTTTGAAAGTATGAAAGGTAAAACTCAAAATTACATTGAAATATATTCAATACCTTTGTTCTCTGATCCTTGTCAACTTTTCCAGCTTGACTTCCTACTTTTCTGCCATTTGCCCTTCATATTCTAGCAATGGTCAGGTCTTTTATAGTTCTAGGACTAGACTTCCTTGCCATTGATCTGCTGTTTACCTATTTTGAGACTTTTGCCTTGTTGCCCTTTCCCAGTAAAATTCAAGCGGTCCTTTCCTTCAGTTTGAAACTAAACTTTCTACATCTTCATTCTAGCAATTAATTACCTGTTTGCTTATAGACTGGAGTCCCCAAAATGACACACTCCTATAAGGGGAACTGCCCTTTCTACTCATTATCTCAGCATCTAGTAAATTGTTTGGTATACAATAAATGTTCAAAAATAAAATAAAAAGAAAAGGATTTGAATTCAAACCATGTTATGTTATACTAAACCAGGAACTGGTTGTGACATATAAAAAACCTATGGGGCTGGCTCATTTATTATTTATTAAAAATACTTTTTCTTATTTGGAAGGAAATCATTTAAGATTGGAAACACCTTTAGAGAGACAGCGATGGGGGGTAGAAGATGTTAGGAACATAATTTTTCTATTTCTATTTTCTGTTTCCATTGTGGAAGTATTAGAGAAAAGTAGTTGAAGACATTTTAAAAGCCTAGCTATAAAGTCAATGTTGAATACAAATAGGAAGAAATCTCGTAGTCTCTCATGAATGTAGTTTAGGCAGCAAGAGGAAGATTTCCTGATTGCAGTGCTTGCCAGAAGGATTTGGACAGTCTGGGGCCAATTAACACCGGGAGACCTTGTATGTAAAGGAAATGCAGAAATTAAAAGAGTTGAGAGAAAAGTCGAGGATATGTCAACAATAACATAGTAGCAGCTGACTTGAGACAAGGTACTTTTACAGTCCTTTAAATTTAGCTTTCTTTTATATGTTGATACATTTATGAAATAGAGTAATCAGAGCCCAATAATTACTGGCCTTGTGAATTGCAAGCAGTAGTTCTGGTGTGGCCCACTTACTTGGATGTTATTGTTGTCCCATCTTCCTCTTTATCCATCTGCAGTGCACTACCTGAGACCATGGCAACAGAGGCATCCCAGGCTTGGTTTCTGGAAGAGAATGGCTCATATCTGGAGGCTGTCTTCATATTCTAGGTTGAAGGCAGATATGAGTGAACCAGGAAAACAGGGAAGCACAATATCTTTAGATAAGACAATTAAAGACATGTAGGCTATTGTTTTCAAAACTAGAAGCCTGGCACGTGAGCTCTCTGTCCTATAAAAACATAAGAAAAAAATCACCAAATTACAAAATAATGTACTTGACTGGGAAACCTGATATCTCTTGTCCCACTTGTGTGATCTTAAGCAAGTTGTTTGACCTTTCTGTAGCTCAAATTTCTGTAAAACAATAAGAATGATACTTCCTTTCTTCCAAATGTTGTGAAAGACACTTAATAAAGTATCTGAAAGTGTTTTTTGAATAATTTAAAATGCTACATGTAAGTAAGTTACCATTGCACTATTTTCATTTTTACAGTCTGGGTTCTGGATCACCGAACCTTAGGGGGAGTCCTTAGGGTGATGTTTGGTTGTGGAGGTGAGGGCACAGGCTCTGGGGAAGACTGGAGTTGGAGTCCAGCTCTGTTTTCTGTTGTGTGACCTCGGGCACATTGTTTTTTCTGTTCTTTTAAAAAATTTGTTTGTTTTCAATCCATACAAAAGGAGTATAAGAGTGTGCACCTCATAGGTTGGTGAGAAGTTTATATTAAAACAAAATATTAAGTGAAATTATTCAGATAAACTTTTACTAGAGTATCTGGGTCATTTTAAGCATTAGATAAAGATTAGCTCTGAGAAATAAAATACCCCAACTACTCTGGAAGAATGACTGGGACCTTGACAATGAGTTCTTCAAACAACTGTTGCTCTGGGGAATACAAATGTTGTAAAGCCAGGCAGTTTCTCCTTTTTCTGGTTTGAGATTGGTAAATCCAAATGCTATACTTTCAGGGATCATTTCTATACTTTGTTACTAGATAATTTTCTCTGAATGTGTAGAGCACCCGAAGCCATGAGGAAGAGGCCCAGTGTTTTCTCCTGAGCATGAAGCTGGCTTTTGGGGTTGCTTTTGAAACTGCCAATAGCCACTGATGATCATTCTTCTTTTCCTTTGGAAGAGTAAGAGGGAGAGAATGCACTCTGAGTGGTAGAAGAAAGAAGAAAGAAAGAAAGAAAGAAAGAAAGAAAGAAAGAAAGAAAGAAAGAAAGAAAGAAAGAAAGAAAGAAAGAAAGAAAGAAAGAGAAAGAAAGAAAGAAAGGAGGGAAGGAGGGAAGGAGGGAAGGAAGGAAGAAGGTAGATCCATAAGAAGTCCTATTCAGATATGTTTTTGCAACAGTTTGTCATCTCTCAAGCCAAAAACACTGCCAAACTGTGAACATAATTGTTCCTCAGTCAGGAATAACCCAAAATGGATAAGTGGGCTAGCATGGTAAGATGTTCAGAGAGCATTGTGGTTAGTAGTAAAGATTTCTTTCACTCATTCATTCATTCATTCCCTTGTACTCATTTTACTAGGTACAGTAAAGAAAATAAATGCTAAAATAACAAAAATGGCTGGTATATATATAGATATAGTCTTTTTATATATGTATATATGTAGACTTTTATGTGTATATGTGTATTTATATGTGTATATACATGTAACTATACACATCTATAAATGTATATGTACATAAAGTCTGATATTCTATGGTGCTACAGATAATAATAATTATGTGTAATTATATTAGGCATGGATATTTATTATTTAGCATGTGTCATGACCTAAGTATTTTATGTCTTGACTGATGTATTGTTCACATTTTTAAGTAATTTTATTGATTATGCTATTAAAGTTTTCCCAATTTTTTCCCCTTTATTGCCCCTCTGCTCTTCCCCCCAACCCTCCAGCATCCCCCTCCTTAGTTCCTGTCCATGGGTTGTACATATAAGTTCTCTGAGTCCTCTGTTTCCTATACCATTTTTATCTCTCCCCATCTATTTTATGCCTACTAATTATGCTTCTCCCCTGCACCTTTCTCCTCCTATTCCTCCCTTCCCCCTCCCCACTGAACTCCCTCTGTGTGGTGTGCATTTCTCTGATTCTGTTCCTGCTCTACTTGTTTGCTTAGTTTTTGTTTTCATTGTTTTTCTTTTCTTTTAGGTTCATTTGTTGATAGTTGTGATTTTGTTGTCATTTTATTGTTCATATTTTTATCTTCTTTTTCTAAGATAAGTCCCTTTAACATTTCATGTAGTAAGGGCTTGGTGGTGATGAACTCCTTTAACTTGACTTTATCTGAGAAGCGCTTTATCTGCCCTTCCATTCTAAATGAAAGCTTTGCTGGATAGAGTAATCTTGGATGGAGGTCCTTGCCTTTCATGACTTTGAATACTTCTTTCCAGGCTCTTCTTGCCTGCAAGGTCTCTTTTGAGAAATCAGCTGACCGCCTTATGGGTACTCCTTTGAAGGTAACTCTCTCCTTTCTTCTTGCTTCTTTTAGGATTCTGTCTGTCTTTAATCTTGGGTAACTTAGTGATGATGTGCCCTGGTGTGTTCCTCTTTGGGTCCAACTTCTTTGGGACTCTCTGGGCTTCCTGGACTTAGTGGAAGTCTATGTCCTTTGCCAGATTGGGGAAGTTTTCCTTCATTATTTGTTCAAATAAGTTTTCAATTTCTTGCTGCTGTTCTCCTTCTGGAACCCCTATAATTGGGATATTGGAATGTTTCAGCTTGTCCCAGGGAATCCTCAGCTTCTCTTCATTTTTTTTGATTGTTGTTTCTTCATTCTGTCTGGTTGAATGTTCATTTCTTCCTTTTTGAGGAAGAAATCACTAATTTGAGTTTTGGTTTCCTTCCTGTCACTATTGGTTCCCTGAATATTTTGCTTTATTTCATTTTGGGTATCTTTCATTTGCTCTTTAATTTTTTGACCAAACTCAATCAGTTCTGTGAGCATTTTGATTACCAGTACTTTAAAGCCTCCATCAGATAGGTTGGCTATCTCTGCATCACTTTGATCTCTTTCTGAGGTTTTGCTCTGTTCTTTCATTTGGGCCATATATCTTCATCTTGGTGGACCTGATAAATTGTAAGGGCATGGGGCCTTAGGTATTCACGTGGGCAGGGCAACCCTCTTTGCTTTGCCTCTGAGGAGGGGCCAGAGACAGAACAGTGCAGATCACCTGCTTGTCTCTTGCACACTTCTCAATGAACTCTCAGGTGAGACTGGGAGTTTTTTCTACCATGGCAACTGCTGTAGTTCACAGCCACCTCTGAGCCTCAGTTTCTGTTGGAGACTGCCCTGCCTGGTCTCAGGAAGCTGTGACCCCCTGTGACTTAGGCTGAGTGAGAGACCTCCGGACCAGGAGCCACTAAGGAGACAAAAACTTATTTCCCTGGCATGAATGCTACCTGTTCTATGCCTGGCCTTTAATTCTTGATCAATTAGCCAATGACAGGTAACAATTCTCTAGGATAGAGATTGAACCTAAGACAGGCATTGACCACATGAAGGCCTCTGGGATGAGACTCATGGGGCTGTGGAAATGAAGGGGCTGTGGAAAGGAAGGGGTGATCGACATCAACCCCTGCCCCCTCTAAGCCTGAGTCTTTGTATTTAGATGTGAGAAATCCAAGTCTCCTGAATGCCTTTGTCTACTGCCAGGCCCAAGCCTGCGAAAATAGCTAAAGGGGCAGCCCAGACCAGAGATGGCGGACCCCTGGGGTAATCAGGCCTGGGACATAGAATATGAAAGACCTGTGAGATCTGCTTGCTGGAGGATGCCCTTTAATTAGAATATGAAGTCATGAGCAGGAAACAAAACTAAGCTTTAAGTCCTGTAGTCTTTTTAAATGATAAAACCCCAACATCTCTGGCTTAGGATCCCAGCAGGAAATTTGCAAGTGCCTTTCAAAAGCTAACTACTTGTAATTTGTATTGTATTCAAGAATAAAACCCTGCTTATGCAGGGGGATGGGGCGCTCTTTCCTAGGGTGCTCTCCCCTAGGGAGAGTGGCCTGGTGCTTTTCCACTTGGGAGAGTGACCACTCAGTCCCTAGTTCCCCACAGAAAATTGCCTGTTTCTATGTATGTTCATTGTGTCAATGAGCCATCCACAGTGTTGCGTGATCACTGCAGGCCTGTGATCTCGCGTCAAGTTTCCCCTTAAGTCAGCCCCTCCCATGCAGCCCTCAACCTCGCCACAGCCAGTCCCCCTGGTCTGGTCTGCCACCTTGCCTCGGTTTTTCTGAGCTGCTCTCGAGATCCTCCACCCTACCGGTTTGGTTGTTCTGGTTGATTTTTCTTTAATTCCTTGGCTGTCAGAGTTCCATGCAGTTTGATTTTCTGGCACTTTTGGTTGTTTGTTGATTTTAGATTGGTTGTTATCCTCCTTTTCTTGTGCAAGGAAGCAAAGGGTTTCTACCTGTGCCTCCACCTTGGCCGGAACTCTATTGTTCACATTTTGAGATAGATAAGTATTACCACCTCCACTTTACAAACGAGGAAACAAAGACTCAGAGACATTAAGTAATTGTCTAAGGTCACAACTGGGAATAGCAGACCAGAACTTGAATAATTCGGATTGACCTAGCTGTAGTGCCCACACTATGAAGCAATAGAACTAATCTCAGTAGCTAGAGAAAGGTAAGTGATGAAATAAATTTATATTGATATACAGAATAATAGAATATTTGATAAACTGAAATCTCAATCTGTTGCAGAAAATAACTCACACACGGGAGAGATTCTTTATTACGATTCTTTATTACGTGTGGGCTCAGGGGGAAAACCCAAATCCTAACTTTCCGTGGTTTAAATAGCCTCAGACCCCCTGCCTACATGGCAAAGCAAGGTTACAGAAGCTAAATGCGGAAGTTAGGTCTGACTACCTTATATGGGAGACAAAGGAGCAAAGTGTGGGGTCCCAGCACAGAAGCACAGGGTCCTAATGTGGAAGTTACAAACTACAAAGTAGCCTAACATGGGGGTTGCCTGTCACATTCCCCCCTTTGATGCTATAAGGTGCTTTTACCCCTTTAGCATCATTATATATCTGGTTATACAGCTGAGGTGCTGGGGAGGGTTGCAACTGCTGATACTGGTGTTGGTACCTCTGGAGAGCTAACACTTTGGCAGCTGCCCTACGAGTTACCGTGGTCTCCAAGTGTTGGACCAAGGTCCAGAGGATGCAGGGTCCTATATGCCTGACACCTCCGGGTCTGGTATCCTATGGTCCTAGATATCACTCCAGTCTGGTATACCTTCCCTCTCCAAGGGCAGAGGGATTGCTGTGGTGAAACGCAACCTGATGGCATGCCAGTGGAGGAGCTGAAAGCTGACCCTGGGAGATAGTAAGGACCACTCTACCACTAAGCATAATTCTATGCTCAGGGTTATTACACTTGCAGGCTGGGTCTGAGACAGGGGCCGCATTTGTCAAGCAAAGCACACAATAAACCCAAATGCAGGCACCGAGCAAAGATATTCCATTCTACAGGAGCCACAGTCACTAGTCCAATTCCCAATACTCCTGTGAAGGTGCCAATCAAAGTCAGGAACCCTGCGGAATAATAGTCCATTCCTTGGTGTCTTCTTTACTGGCTGGCGTCCTCCGGAGCCTCAGCGTGGGTAGTTTAAGTGCAGGCTTAGTCCTCAGATCCTCAGAATCTGCTGCTGCTTTGGCCCGGTTGTAGTGGATCCAAGGCGTGATTCCTGTAACTTTAAGGGCAGTCGGGGTGGTTAGTAACACTAAATGTGGCCCAGTCTACACAGGTTGAAGTGGCTCCTTTTTCCAGTCCTTTATCCATATATAATTTCCTGGTTTAAAGGAGTGTGCTGGCCACCCTCGGGGTAAGGGTCTCTGGCCCAAACCTGCCCTATTTATCTTTCTTAAAGTTTTCCCTGGCTTCTGGAGATATTTTGTCTGCCCTAATTCACCTTGCAACCAGAGTCCCCCCTTTTGTATGCTGAGAACTGGGGGAGGTTTCCCAAAAACTAGTTCATATGGAGTATATCCTGAGGGGTTAGGGGCATTTCTAACCCTAAGCAAAGCTAGCGGTAGCAAGTCTATCCAGGGCAGTCCGGTTTCCTGGTAAAATTTGGCTAAGGTTTCTTTAAGAATTCAGTTCACCCGCTCTATCTTCCCAGAACTCTGGAGTCGATAGTGTGTAGTTTCCATGAGATGTTCAGAAGCGTGGCTGTTTCTTGGATTACTTGTGAGATGAAGGCTGGCCTGTTGTTACTTCCAATGGTCAGAGGCAATCTGTACCCTGGGATGACCTCTCTCAGGAGGGCTTGGGTGACTTTCTGGCTTTTCTCTGTCTGGGTGGGGAA
The DNA here is from genome assembly GCA_004024845.1 of Tonatia bakeri. NCBI lineage: Eukaryota > Metazoa > Chordata > Mammalia > Chiroptera > Phyllostomidae > Tonatia > Tonatia bakeri. The sequence continues at coordinate 49,129 of PVIA01007397.1, read as the reverse complement.
AGCCTCAACCCATCCAGAGAAGGTGCACATGATCGCCAGGAGGTATTTAAACCCTTGGCTAGGCCTGACTTCAGTAAAATGATTCAGCCAGGTGCTTCAGCAGCGTGTGTGTTCCCTCCCAGCACCATGTCTGGGATGGGGTCACCAGGAGGAGGTCACTCATGCACTGCAGAATCATCAGGTCTGGCTCTCCCTCGGCGAGGGGCTTCAGGTTTCTTGCTAGGGCTTCCCCAGATAAGGTTGGGGAGTTCTAAAACCCCTGGGGCAGTCTAGTTCAGGTCAACTGAGTCTTGACCATAGTATGTATATTTTCCCATTTAAAAGGCAAAATGAGTTGGCTGGAAGGTGCCACAGGAATGCAGAAAAGGCATCCTTCAGATTAAGGCAGGTGAACCATGTTGCTGTTGGGGGAAGCTGGCTCAGGGGGTGTACGGGTTTGGGACGACCGGGTGGAGGGTGACAGCTGCTTTGTTGACAGCCCACAGATCCTGGATGGGCCAGTACTTGCTCCCATCTGGCTGCCATCATGGGTCTGGGTAGGTGTGACCCCATGTCATGGAGCCAATTCTCTCTTAGCTTCCACGCAGGTGCTGCAACTCGAGGGGCCTGCCCCACACAGTCACATCTTGGGTGGGGAAAGTTTCTTTCCATCCCCCTGGCCTAGAGCCTGGCCACAGCTATTCAGCATACCTAAGTGACCAGGTGAAGGCTATAGGTATGTTAAATGACCACACCATGGATCAGTTGCAAAGCTGTTGTTGCACAAAACAGCCCACATATTCTCGCTCTGTGTGTCCCTTTCCCCAAACCCACACCCATAGGGGAAGGGGTAAAGACATCCTAAAATCTCCTGGACGCTTTGAGTTCTAGACCCCATTTTAAATGCCTATTTGGGGTTCCCCCCTTGGCTGCACCCTGTAACGATCTCTTATTTCAGATATACACCCACTTTGAATTCTTTTAAGGGACAATGGACGAAGGTCTCATCTTCTTGTAACTACTTCTGGCTGGACATGGATGCTGTCCTACCTACCCATGGGTCAGGGGTGCCCTGAAGGGGGATGGGTGCAGCACAGAGGGAGTCCTTCCTGTAAAGGGAAGGACCTTACAGAATCCTGGTCAGTTGGCTGTCACCAGGAAGTCGCAGGCTCGGTGTCCAAAGGCTGGCATCATTGGACCATTGGCATCCTGGTCATATTCTGGAGGTAACAGATTTGGAAAGAGTTGGAAGGCACAATTAAATCATAATCACTAAATGACAAAGGCAGGGACTTGCATAAGGAATGGCCTATCGGGAGGAAGGTGTACAAGACATGCTACACCTGTCTAAAACCCTTGTGTCTTACTATACTTCGCTCAGGCAGAAGGGAATACATTAAGATTCTCTCCTTTCAGATATCCAAACCTTCCTGTCTAAGCCATCAAGACAGAAAAGGGAAAATCAGTTCTAAAGTGAAGCCCACAGACCGCCCAAATCCTCCACCAACCCAACCACTCAGTTCAGCCAAACCGTTGAGTTTCAGGGGGCGATGATGAAAATGGGCTCCTGAAGTGGGGCCTATATGGCAACCAATCACTCAGATTATGAACTCATAGGCTTACATCCTATGAAAACAGAAGAACACACAGGTTAATTCACAATAGTCCCCAAACCAGTCTCTGTGCCTGTGAGACTGTCTTTTGGGAAGATATTCAGTTGCAAGGCTCTTCCTGCAATGACATTTTGCAATGGAAATTTGACAGGTTCCCCATACCTGTATATTGTATATCTTTGGTGATATTGCAAACTCAGTTCTAACTTTCAAATGAAAACAGACTTTTAAGACAGTTAGCTGCACTATTCTTATGTCCAATACTGAGCATTGTGATTTTCCCTGAACTACAATTTTTCTCCTTAAGATCACCCTCTTGTTATTAAAGGGACTACTTTGAGTCTTGCTTTTAATTTTTTCTTATGGTTCATTTGCATAAACACACCAAGAGCAGCCTGGATCACTTCTGATCTTTGATTCTGCTTTGCTGGAACTCACACAAAGAACCTTTAGATTGACTTCTCAGTCTGCCCCTCGGGGCACAGAAGCAGAGCCACACATCTGCCATCTGGCTTTGCCTGTATCAGTTACTTCACTCAAATCCTTGAGGTTTCTATTGTGTCTACAGGTATGGATTGGCCATCCTTCAGAAAAGCAACCTCCGTTCCTTCCCTGCAAAGACTGCCATGAACCACACAACTAACTAAAGTACCAGGGTTTTTTCGTGGGCTTCTGCTAGCTTCGCAAGTCAATCTCAGTTCCTCAGGGCTTTCTGGTAATGACCAGAACCCAGAAGTGCCTCTTTCAGGCATGACATTCCAGTCGAAGTCCTGGTTAACAAAAAACACTACTAGCGACTGGTCTTATTGGTTTTATGCAAAGAAACCTTATGTCATCACTTACTCCTTCAGAAAGCAAAATTCTGGAGTGATCAGGTAGGGAGAAAAATTTCTTTCTGATCTTCACTAAGATTGCATCTCCATGCCTTATATTATCTATTATTAACTAACACTACATAATTCTTTCTTAAAACTTTCACTTTTCCATTTATCTTTAGTTTCCCACAGACTTTCTTCATTTTCATATCTTATACTTTTGCATTTATTTTCCTAGTGTGTGAAGTTTCAACTTTCCCTGGAATCTTCAATTTCTTTTTCAGAGCAGATACAGAGCAAAACCAAAACACAGAGTTCCAGAACAATACACAGGTGGAGGCATTCTCTTGCACCAATGTGTCTATCAGTGCCTCACAGAGACATGCTCCTTCAGGCCCAGTCTCTTGGCAGAGCCATGCCACTTTGCCTCTGGCTGAAGCACTCATCAGCCCTAAATGACCCTTCCTGGGTCCCAAATGACAAAGGCATTCTCCCCAACAGGTTACAGGTGACCTTAAAAAGTCTTCAGGTGACCTTAAACAGGTCTTCAGATACAGGTTTCTCTGAGCAGAAACAAAACCACTGTGAGAAATTTGCTCTTTTCCCACAAAACCAGAAGACAAATAGTTCAGGTTTCCTTTACTCCAGGTTTAAAACTTTCACATCCTTTATACATAATTTTTATTCATCTAGATTTGACCATCAGGTTCTTTTAGTCCTGGTTCCTTTCCCACATTGGGAAGGACTGTACTTAAACTTAGTACTTGGTAGCTAAAAGTCCCGAGATTTATACTTTCATGACATGACAAACACTGTTACCATGTACCGAGGTTTGTTATCTATTTCCAGAAGAGGAATTTCAAACCTTCTTCTGGAGTGCAGGTCCAACTTTCCTTTTTGCGATGTGGGCACTCCTTCCTCTAGTACCCCTCTCACCTGCGGAGGGACTGAAGTGGTGCAGGCCCCGCCCACCTGCAAGGGAGGGGGATTGGGGCGAGCCCCACTTCTTGGGGAGGAGGGTGCACCACTGGAGCACCCCCTCCAAGTCGAGAGAGGCTCCACCTTGCCAACCTCCCTCCGTGCCAGTGCACGGCGTCCCGTTCCAGCCGCCACAGCCACCACAGCCGCCTCTCCGGGGTCTGAGAGCGCCGAGCCGGGAGGCCAGGCCGGGACTGCCGGGGGTGCGGCCACAGACAGAAGACCTGCTCCGGGGTCACGCTGGTTTCAGGCGAGAGAGGCCCAGCCCCTCCGCACCCCGTGCGCATGTGCCAACGCCCCTGCCGGGCTCCCCAGGCGTGTCCGGAGTCCCACCCTCTGGGTTCAGAGCTTTAATGAGGTTTATCTCCTCATTCTGTCTCTTCCTGTGATCTACTATCAGGGAGGGGTTCTGAGACCACTTTTCTTTTCTGACAGTTCACATCTCTGACAACACTGTTTCAGCCTAGCAATTATGCAGTAGCTCAAAGAGCTGTTCACCAGCCATCTCTATCAGAACCAGTTATACAGAGAACCTGACTGATGCAGTGTGGGCACTGCTGGGCCGCCTGAGCTGGCCACTTGAGCTGGCCGCCCCATGTGCTGGCTCATCCAAGATGGCGGAAATTCTCACGTGAACCATTGTCTCTCATGTGGCTCATCCTCCATTTTACCCAAAATGGTGCTTCCCGGTGACTGTCGGTGAACTCCTCCTCCCATGTCTTGCACACAGCCCGTAGTCTGAAGAGATTAGCCTGGCACCTTGCCCAGTTCTAAGCCGGCGGCGCCCGTGCGCACCAGGCCGCCCAAAATGGCGGCGGCCATGCATACCAGAGTCACACACACAGACACTCTCCACTCACACTTTGAGTTTAAACAGTCCCCCCGAACTAGGGTCAGGTCCGAGCTGAAAGTATTTAGCTTGGACATTCAGATTGACCAGGTTACGGCTGATCAGGCCCCCGGTTCCGGTTCGGTCTGGCCCCCAGAGTACATACAGATTCTGATTCGGCGCCTCCGACAGGTCGTGGTCCGTCCTTCCCCTTCTGCCAGGGTCTGGGAAGGCTGGGGATGCAGCAGGAGAGCCTCTGCTTCTGGGTGGGGGGAGGCCGGAATCACGTGGGGAAGCTGCTCCCTCCCCTATGTAGAGCTCCCCGTCCGAGTCCCGGACGTCTTCACTGGAGGCAAAATGCCTGCTCGCGTGAGTTGGTTCCCGGTCAGGGAACCAAAATGTTGCAGAAAATAACTCACATGCAGGAGAGATGGCGGAGCACGATTCTTTATTACGTGCGGGCTCAGGGGGAAAACCTAAATCCTGAGCCCCAATCTCTAACTTTCCGGGGTTTAAATAGCCTCGGACCCCCTGCCTACGTGGCAAAGCGAGGTTACAGAAGCTAAATGTGGAAGTTAGGTCTGACTACCTTGTATGGAAGACAAAGGAGCCAAGTGTGGGGTCCCAGCACAGAAGTTACAGAGTACAAAGTAGCCTAACATGGGGGTTGCCTGTCACAAATCAAGTGAAATTTCTGACAGTTTAACAAGTGAAGATTAATGATGTGGGAGAATCTGAAGTATTGTTTTAAATGTTAATGCACTCAGTGTCCAAAAATAATGATTGGTTAAGTTGAATTATTTATTCCTGAAAAAATACACAAATATGGATATTCTATTTGCCATGATTCTATGGCTCTAAGTCAAATGAGATTATCACATAGAGAATTAAAACCAAAAGAATGCCCCTGGCTGGCGTAGCTCAGTGGATTGAGCGCGGGCTGCGAATCAGGTATCGCACGTTCGATTCCCAGTCAGGGCACATGCCTAGGTTGCAGGCCATGTCCCCCAGCAACCGCACATTGATGTTTCTCTATTTCTCTCTCTCTCTCTCTCTCCCCCTTCCCTCTCTAAAAATAAAAATAAATGAAATTAAAAAAAAAAAAGCTTTAAAAAAAAAAAAACCAAAAGAATGCATTGAAGTACACCTTACATGATAATTTTGTTTTAATACTTTCAGTTTAGATTCTTCTAATACACGTACCCAAGTATGTAAGATTTAAGGAAATGTGAGGGTTTATGGGAAAACATGAGACCATGCTATAAGTTAATAAGTGGTCATTCACAATTATAGCCATTGAAAGACAGCCTCATCAATAGCCTGGAGAAATATACCAATTAAAAAGAGAAAACAAAAAATAGTTTGTCAAATATTTTTTTGAATCCAAAATATGTAGCACATTTTGGAAGATATTGCCTTTTTATGAAATGAATATATAAAGCTTAGAATTAAGCATCTGGAACCTAGGTGAAAGTTTAAAAAAGAAGAAATAAAATAGTGCCAGAACTGTAGAACTGTGGCATGTGGCAGCATAGAATATGGATTTCTCTTCTTGTAGAGTAGATGTCCCACTGCAGCTAAGTCAGGAAAAATCACAATACTAAAGCCATTCAAGACCTTTTGTAATTACCCTCAGGGGAGACCTTTTGAAATACCCCTCAGGGCCAGCTTTAATCGGTTTATTCGCTTCAAGGTCCAACACTCAGTACTTTGTCAAACAATAAATAGATCCTGAAATTGTAAATGAATAAATAAATAAATGAATAATTTTAGGTTTCTAAAATCCCTATGTGATGGTTTTTCTTATTCATGTTTCTGTTGCCCTGTACTTTCACCTGATTGGACATCATAGGTTGGGTGTTTAATCTCTTAACTCCTCCTTGGGCTCCAACCTGAGATTATGTTGAATGATTTAGTCCTGGATCAGTTGCCTCTGCTGGGATTGGACTCAGCTTCCTGAGCACAAGGGCTCTGTGGGGGAGGGGTGAGCACCACCCTCCTCCCGGCCGCCCAAATATTATACTTAAATTCCAGGAGCAGTAATACTCACCTTTTGTAAGAATTAAAAATATGTATTTTAACTGTTATTAAAGTAGCTTTTCAGCTTTCCTTTTGGGGCATGCTCCTATTCCTTGCCTTCTCTTTCTCCCTTCTTCCTAAATGTTGTTTTTCTTTCTTTAGCAGGCTGCATGATCATAGAATCCTATATAATTTTAAATGATTTGAGGTATCATCATTTTTTGTCATTAAAATATAATTTTAAATGACTGATTGCTGAATGATGGGAGTTAGAAATACAGAAGCAGGAATTTTAAGAATAAGAAAAGGTAGACAGGTTGAGGAGGGAAAAAAAAGCAGATTCTGATCTGAAGCCCATGTATATGCATTTTGAAAGCCCCCTGAAATTACCTCAGAAGATACTGTTTTCCTGAAAGTCTTAACTGTAAAAGAGATACATAAATATATGATCATTTCAGGATGTTTCCCTAGGTGATTAAATACACTTTTGACATAAATACATTCTTTTAAATGTAAAAATGTGTTTCCTTGCGGAACAGTTGTGAACATATTACCAAAATGTCCTTTACTAAAGAACTTCAATGCCAACCAGATTACAAATGTAAAACATGCTACTTTAACAGCATCTTAGCCACCCTCCCTAACTACAGTTTACTCCAGAATTTGTGTTTAAGGTATAACTCTGCTAATTTCACTTCCTCAGTCAAAAACCTTCACTAGCTTCTCACAGGTCTTCCTTGCTGAGGTAATTTTAATTTTTTTATTTTTAAGGGAAGCATCATAGTACAATGGATAAACTTGGGTTTATGATGGTCAGAGAATAATAGATTCAAGTAGACTCTGAATCTTATGCCATATTGAGTCTCAGAATCAATTAAGATCTCAGAGAATTCATTTTCAATAAAATGGGGGTAATAATTCTTATCAGATAATGTTGTCTTATCAGACAATACTATTATGTGAAATTTAATAGAAATCCAATAATTTCTATTAAATAAAAAATATTAACTATTAAAGCACATAATAACAATACAGTATCTTTATAAATCAGGAAGTCCTATTTGATCCTATATCTTGTTGTATTATTCAAATGTATTTTTTGACAAACTTAAACACAATTTTCTTATAGAAAAGACCTTTTCTTGTATCTCTTATATAATGAGAACTTAGAAATATATATTAACTTAATGTTACAGAAACAGTAATTAAGCACCTACAATGTAAAATTTAGTTTTTTGTGAACTAAAGGGATTGAAAGATCAAAATGCATGTGTGTGTATGTACACAATATGTCATTATTATTTAAAGTGATTTTTATTTATTTGTTATAGATGCCAGGGGTTCCATTTAAGATTTTACTTGGTTCTATCGTTTATAAACAATCTCCATCTATTATTTCAAAGAATGTGTTTTCACTCCTCTATTCATCTTGCCGCAGGTTTTAGTTCTGATATTTCACTTAATGCCTCTCCATCTTTGAAACTTCTGAAGGATTCTCCTTGGTCAATGATAAAACCCTAAGTAGGCATGCTATCTGATGCAGACACCAGCCCACAGCCCACAGTGTTTGCGTCATTATGAGTGAAATGAGACATTCACACAGACTACTGAGTCTGGTGGAGGAAAAGGGACAGCATGACTTTTCTCTCAAGAGGAGCAAAAGCTGTGGCCTCCGCCGTGACAGGCCTTTATTGGGTTTCTCCTCCCATTACATGATGGTCCTCATTTCCTATGCACGGGTTCACTTTAGGTGGTTACCTTTTACAGAAAACAAAGCAGCCAATGCTACTAATCACATCACAGAAAAGGGATATTTGCAAATGAAAAGGCAAAAGTGGTTGAATCAGTTACACTCATCCTTAGAAGGTTTAGCATGGATTTTAAGGAAGTTCCTTTGCAGTAAATGTCCTCAATTCAGGGTGAGGGAGTTTTAGCAAAAAGCAAGACTCATAGCGGCCTAAGCACATTGCAGACCTGATTCCCCAAGGGAGAACCTATCTGTTGGCATGGGTCCTGTGCATCTCCGAGTGGGAGCGGGGCACACACCATGCAGAACGGTCTCCTACACTACCCAAGTTAGACTATCAGCCTGTTTATCCCCAATGAAAATCAAGCTTCTCTTGAAAGAATCATTAACGAAAGTAATATAAAGTATTAAGGAAGTCTTGAGATAAATGATCTCAAGGTAAAGAGGAAGATAGATAAAAGTTCCAACAAAATAACCCATGTGTTTGAAAATCCTGAAAAATATCATAATCCTAGAGAAAAAAATCTGTAACTATAAAAAGCCCCACCCACATCGCTCTTTCCCAAGTTATATTTAGTAGCTTTATTTCAGAAAATACACTTCTTTTGTAGTGTAAAAAACCATTTAGTAAATGGCTTTTTGATATTTAAAATGTATTTTTTCCTGTTGCTGCTACCTATTTAGCTTCAATACTCATGAGATAATTAGTGTAAATTAAAATTTACATCACCAACTTTGAGATTTGTTAAATGTGAACAAGGAAAATTTATACAATGTGGTGAATAGTTCAAACTTAAAATCCTTTTTATATTTTTAGAAATATACTCCTGTAAAAGATTTCTCACAAGTTCATAGATGTTTTGAGAAAGGAAGCTGAAACCTTGCATCTTTGTTTTTTAAAAAAATTTAGGTAAAAAATTATTAGCTATGAATCAATCTCACTTTACTGTTCAATAAGTCTTCACAGATATGCTAGGTGATAAAGAGCTTTTAAAGCATTATTGTGACCATATTGACAATGTTTTACTTCTGTTTAATTTTCCATTTCTTTCACAAGAATGTAATATCTATGAAGAAGTTTTAATTGGAGAGCATGAATAGGAGACTGATGTTTAATCCTTCCCTTTTGACATTCATATTTAAAAATATATTCTTAAGTGCACTAACAGTTTCTCCAGCTACATTTTTCCTCTCTTGGTTCAATTCAATAAAGAGAACTAATGTATGGCAGGATTATGTTAGAGAAATAGGAAAAAAAAGAATTATGTCTTTAAGGAATGATGCATAAAGTGAAGATAATGAACTTAGGATAATATTTATGAAGTGATATTCTTTGGGAATCTTTGACCCAACATCCTACTCTGAGAACCTCAAACTTAAAAAAAATATTTTAAAACTTAGAGTCAGAAATAAAATATGAAAATGTTTTCTTATGGTTCCAGTCTCCTGGCTAGTTCTAGCAGTGTCCTGTGAAGGAGGTCTCTGTGGTTGCCTTACTAACAGTTATTTTCTTTTTGCTTCCTTTTTTATTTTGAGAGAGAGAGATAGAGAGATATCAGCTGATTATCTTTTCATACATGCCCCCACAACTGAGGATAGAATCCATGCAACCTGGGTATGTACCCTGACCTGGAATCCAACCTGAGACCTTTGGTCTATCAGATGATGCCCCAACAAACTGAGCCACACTGGCTAGGACACTAATGGCTATTTTTTTTATGACAACTTCACAATAAGAAACTATTGGAATTCTCAGTGATCTCATAAATGATTATGTTAGTGTTGTAAGAGACATGTAGAGCCACTCAAAAAATAAATAAGTAAACTTCATTATGCCATTAAAAAATAAGAACATAGCCAAAATCATCAACATAGTTAATAAAATTCATCATTACTCCTTCATTATATCTAATATCTGGTTTGTACTTCAGTTTCACCAATTATTCTTCAAATATCCTTTACTATGGAGTTGTCCAACCCAGGACCTGTTCAGAACCATACATTGCATCTGGTCTTCTGTCCTGTAAGTCAAGCCTGACAACTGACTGGTCATATGATCATAGACATTCTGTAGACAAATGTGTTTTATTGCTTCTTCCTGCTGATATTAGCCTGTTCTCTTATTTTCTGCATTTCTGATAATAGGGAGGATGATCTAAAAGTGGTGATTGAATTCAAGAAAAATATTTTTGACTGGAGTGCATCAGGGTCAGTATTGTATACTCCATATTTTGAGACACCAAGAGATAAATAATATCTGATTGCTATAAAATTTAATGCTAAAATTGATCATTAGTTTAAGGCAGCAATTTTCAAACAGTGTGCCATAAGAATTTTTAAAACATGCAATACCTGACTACTTAGTCAGGGGTACTGACCTTTTTTCCCTTAATCTGTCAAATAAAAAAGTGACAAAAATGTCAAATAAAAAAAAGTCAACACAACAATAGCCATCCGGTATGAATGAATCAAAATTATACCTATTTTTCATTAGATCAGCAAAAATATATTTTTTGGTCTTCTGCAGAATTTTAGTAATTAGTTTATGTGTGCTATGAGATGAAAGAGGTTGAAAACCACTGGCTTAAGGTGCTGGTAACTTTATCCATCCATTGCTTCCCCCTTGAGACAAAAAAAAAAAGTCCATGTCAAACCACTTTAGTATCAAATGATATTCACTTCCTTATTGATTATTCACTTTTTAGAGTTATTATATCAATTGGTAACCTTTCCCTGAAGCAATAACTTTATTAAGTATCACAAAATTATGTATTTCTATTCTACCATTTTATCTAAATTTATTAGGTGTAATTCTTTGGTAAAGTAGAACTTTCCTTGACTGATTGTAGTTATTTTGTTACCTTAAGACAGTTTTTACTAAAAAATACAGGATATGTGTAGGAACAGTTCTCATGGCACTTCCAAGGATAATTCTAGTCTTACCTATGATTTTAGACTTTGACTTCTCATTTCAGTGACCTATTTATATTTCAATCATCATAGTAGAATTACTAAATCATACATGCATGTTCTTGATACTGAAAAATTCTGCACACTAGTATTTGTGTGTATAATTTTTATGAAAACTGAGAGAAAATTAAAATAGCAAAATCACCAGAGAGAGAGCACTTATACATAGAAATGTAGAAGATCATACATTTTCATGTAAGATTTTACTTAAATTTATTGCTTACATTGCTTGGCATGGCTAATGCAAAATTTTAGTTTTTAGAAGAAAATTAAAAAGTTGACATTAAATTTAAATGCAATTTTAATATTGTTTTAATATATGCTGAGGTTTATAAATTTGATATATGACATTCCAGTATAGAGATGATTTTCCACATAGATTAGGTAATTGTTATTTCTAATTATGTAGTTGCAGTGTGGCAATGATTTTTTATATGATATGTTTGTGTACTATTGTTTTTTTAAAGTGAACAGTTCAAATCATCTAATATATAAAAATACAATATAAAACTCAGAATTCATTAGTGTAGGAATGTGTGCTTTGGAAATGAACTCTTGAGGCTTGATATAACCTTGCTATTACTCATTTTTCTCAATTGTGAAGTGGGGATAATAATAGTATGTATCTGAAATAGTTAATGTGAGAATTCAGTGGATTGTTACATATAAATTCCTTATGTTACTGTCTTCTACATTATAGGTACTCAAGAATTATTAGCTAAAATTGAATTATAGCCTTTATTGCTTCTCTCTTTCCTGTGCTAACCATTACCACAGACAAGAAGACCATAAGTTTGAGTATTAACATTCAAACAAAACATTCAATTGTAGATAAAAGAAAAAATAGGCATCCATACAATTTTCAGAATCAGGTTGGTTTGGTGACTTTTTAAACATTACTTGTTTAAAAAGAGAGTTAAGAAACCAGGTATAATATTTAAAAATTTACAAATATTTATAGAATATCTAGCAATATTTGGAGTAATTATTCTGTGTTGTTTTTAAAAATGAAAGTATCTAGAACAATCTTGCCTTCTTTGTGTAATTTTTTTCATACTTCTCTTAGAAGAGGTGGTTCAGGCTAGGAAAATCAAAGGCATACTTTTAGAAAATCAATATTTGAATCTGTAGTGATAGCTACTTAGGAATATTTTGAATTTTCTTAGATGTTAGATGAATAAATAGATCATTACTATGTTAAAATCTGATTTATTAACAATATTTACTAAGAATCGTTGTTATTAGTAAATATTGTTCTATGTATAATCCCTAGTTGTAGCAAACTATCACTTATTTAAGCTAATAAAATATGGTGGGAAATCTGACTTGCAAAATTTTTTGAAATAGTTTTTATACAAAAGAATATTTTTATGTAAAAGAATAAATAAGGATAAATCTGTATAATTGTTGCATAATAAAGTTTTATGATAAAGTCTTTTACTAAAGAGATACATTTTAATTAGTGACTATTGCTTCTTAGACACTTAGAGAATTTGAAAATAGTTGCCTCTGTGAGGAAATTCCTTCTCTTTGCAAACCATGTTTGCTATGCCTGATCATCTTTTTAGAAAATTGTTGGTGCAAAGAAAAATTTCATATTGTTTAGCTCTCTCTATTCATTCCCATATAAATCCACTGATCTAAGCCTTAATTATTGTCACAAAGATAATAGTTATGGGCTAGTAAAAGAAAATACGTGGGGTCAAGTGAGTGAGAAAACTGTTACTGATGAATGGAACCTACAGGGAGTCAGTGTGATTATGTGAAGTACCAGTAACACAGGTTAAGAATTGAGCTTTAGAACCACAGAGAGCTGGCTCCAGACTCTACCTCATACTGTAATCTCAGGCAATAGTTTTCAGCTCTCTAGGCCTCAATTTACCTATCAGTAAAATAAATTTGACACTAATAGCATATCCACCATAGGGCCATTGTTGGATTAAATGCCATAATGCCTACAAAAATGCCTAGAAAGGTCTTTCAGGGTTGCTTCATTAATTTCCATCACCTAATTTCCATCTTGGTGGTGACAGCCAAAAGCTCTGATCTCTTCTCTTACAGTCAAACTCATGGGCCTCACAACTGCTTACCACTGCTGTGTGGGTGTCACAAAAACAGCTCAGATTTAGTATGTCCCACTTGCAACCTTAAATTTTGTTCCTCATAATCCTGTTTGCATGACCTATTCTATCTTTCCTATCTCAGTAAATGGTACCACAGTTCACCAACATATGTAGGGCAGAAACTTGAAATTCATCTTTGGTTCTTTATTTTTTCTCATCTTCCTCATCTAACTAATCAGTAAAACTTTACAGTTTGGTCAAGTGGTTCACACTTCAGCATGCTCTACAAGCCCCATTTGCTTCTTTGTAAGCTTACTAGCCCACATCTACTGTGTTCTCTGCTACACAAACTGAACTGTGAAGACACATCAATAGGACTCCTGTACCCTCTGGCTTCTGATCGCTTTTTAAAAGGGAGGCTTGATAAGGGTTAGGGGAAAGGGAAGAGAGAGGTCATGTGATAGATCCTCCTCCCAGTGAGGTCAAGTCTGCTGCGTTCAGCTGCCTCTATCCCTTCACCCATGGTCACTGTTATACTCAAGGTTGAAGACTCTACTTGACTGTTTCCCTTTCCAGGGTCTGGTGACTACTCTGTCTCCTATCCCTTCAAGACTAGGGGTGGAAACAGCCTACCTCTAAATTCACAGCTTTGTAATAATCCTTTTGTAAATAAATCTACCTCCTGGAATCATCTACTTCATTGATGCAGATACTGAACTTGGGCTTTCTCTGTGATTAACTGTAACAAAGCACCATTTTATTCTAATTGGTAACATCACACCCACAGTGTTGGTATGTGGGGTAATGTAGAACATGATCTCTTCTCAGAGAAACCTGACCTAACCTCTCAGTTACTGAATTCCTCCTCCAACTTCTGCAACTCCTACAGGATTTCTACTTTGGAGAGGAAGGGTTGGGATGGGGGAAAAGAGTCACAATATGTGTACAGTTGACTGGTTCCTTCTCTTACTTTTACCTTCTCATTTTCAAGCCACTGGAAACAAAAGCAGGAAGAGTCCCCACTTCTTTATTTCTGGTTGTGACTTCTTTCTAACGTCCTCCACACTCAGAAGACATTTCTTTTCTCTGATTATCTGGAGCTATAATAGCTGGATTTTGCTAAGAAATGTGATTTATAAGAGAAATGAATAAATAAACATGCATTTAATATTTTCAAAATGTCATCACTAGTTATTTATAAATCAGATGATATCACTCATTGTCTTAAACCCTTTACAGACTTCCCAATTGTGTGTAACATGCACACTTGTTCACATCACCTGCGTGTCCAGTGGGATCAGGTTGTTGCTTATATTTCCAACCCAATTTCCCAATATTCTCACCTGATAGTAGTACTTAAGTCACAGTGATCTTTCAGGTGTTTTTTTCCTTAATATGCAAAACTGTCCTAATTCAGAACCTTTGCACACACTGTTCTCAGCTGGGGACAATCAATTTCTACCACTCTCTGCATGGCTAAACTGTTCTTTTCTTCTGCTCTCATTTTTAAAATTTGCTGTCTTCTCTTACCATCTTCCCCACAAAACTGTCTCTAAAATTATTCTCTACAGCGTTTCTTGGATTGTTTCCCCCATTGTGATTATTGTACTTGCCATTGTCTTATTCATGTCTCAAGTTTATTTGTTTTATTTATCACCAGATAAGTGATAAAACTTCAAGTTTGTTTATTTGTGCAGCAGAAGGAAGGCTTTTCATGTCAGGTATGGTCATCTTTTTTGTATGGTTACCACTGAATTGCTGGCTTCTAGCACAGTGTTTGGTATAAAGCAAACCCACAATTAAGACTTGTAGAATGAGAATGAATGAAGTATAATACATAGTATGGAATAGGTATTCAATAAATCTGGATTTGCATTGCTGCAATGAAATTAAAACCAGAAAATTATTGGTGCTGCCTGTTACCTACCAGACCCCATAAAGAGAGACAGGGATTGAATATTTTTGGGTGCTTTATTGAAATGGCCAGTGATCTGAGAAGACAGCAGGTTTGTACCCTAATAGACCATCTTAAATTCCATTTTCAATGGACTCTTCTTATAAGAAGAAGAAAAGTGTAGTTAAGGGGATTAGAATTCAGGGAAAAAGTTAATCAGATAAAAAGCTGCAGCATTCTTTCATCTGTGTCCTGGGCATGGTCTTTATCTGTATCCTGGGGGTGGGCATCTCACCCTGGAGTACAATGGCTCAGATACCATCTTGATTGCTTGCAGTCCTCCTGAGGCACAAAAGTGGAATTGCTTATGGTTTCCTGGAGTCAGGGTGGGTTATACCTTCAGTTCCTGAAACACTAGCTTTTTACATGCATTGATTACTAAACTTATTATCTATTACCTGAAACTAAATTTTTCCCAACATTTGGGGAAAAAATCTTACTCTAATTAAATTGTGATAAACTTGAAGATATCTACTGAATAGAATCAGACTTTTACTTGATCTCATACCTATTTTAGAGGCCTTTTTGGCAGAGTCCTATTAAGAAATTTATTTAGCCAAGCTAAGCACACTATATAATATAACATGATATCTATTGCTGGCATGACCTTGGCAAGTTTTCTCCTCTATGTCAATATGTCTTCTGGATTTTCTATATTTTTTTCATGGATACATATAGGGTTTTCTAATTGAAATATTTCATCTCTCACCCTGGGATAAACAAGCTGTCCTATGTGAGCAGCATACGGAAATGTCACAGGTGGGCACGAGTAACCAGATTCTTGGTGATCACAGACGAAGAATTGAACCGAACTCACAGAGAGTTTATAGCAGAAAGAGAGTGAGAAGATTTGTTGATCGATAGCACACCCCACAGAACATGGGAGCAGGCCAACTCCAAGCAGAGATTGACCTCAGGGGCTGCAGAGATTCTATTCTTGTAGGGCAGATATTTCCTGGCTAGTTTTGGCAGGCTTTTATTGCGCATGTACAAGCAGTTATACTACTTTAAAGCTAGCATGTGTGGTCTCCTATGACTTTCTTTGATTGCCACTGGGGAAGGGTGCCCAAAATGTTAATTTATTATAATGCTATTATAATGAAGCAGGAGTCAGGTAGCATCTTCCGTGCAGATGCATTCATGATTCACCAAGATTCAGCACTTTTCCAGAAATTGGGAACAAGCAGTCTTAGAACAGGGTCTCTGTCCTGTATGGATATCTTTTATCTTAGGCCTGGGGCATCTCTGGGGTTTCCTCCTTCCTGACTATCTCCTGCCTCAGAAAGGTCCACATGGTGAGAAACCATAGCTTCTGGCCAACAGTTAGCAGGAAACTGAGGCCTGCTGACAAACATGTGGCTGAGCTTGGAAACAGATCCTTCAACCTCAGTTGATCATTGAGATGACTGCAGTCCTACTTGACAGTTTGATTGTAGCCTAATGGGAGACCCTGAGCCAGGAAAACCCAGCTAACTGGACTCTGGGCTTTTGATCCTCCAAAATTGCATAAGATAGCAAATGTTTGTTGTTTTAAGTGGGTTACATTTTTGGATATTTTGTTATGGAGCATCAGATAACTAATACAGATTTTGGGACCTGGAAGTACAGTGTTGCCATAATAAAACATAGATGTGATAGTGACATTGGCACTGTGCTGTGGACTTTGAGGAGAGCACTGGTGAAGGCTGAAGGACCTTGAAGATGTTACCAGAAACTTCATGATCTTTGAGAAGGATATGAAGTAAGGGCTTATAGGAAAGTGTGGAAAATCTTATTAAAACTGGAGGAAGGGAAATATTTATTAGGGAGCATCAGAGGGTTTAGCAAAACTATTGCCTATAGTTATGTGGAAAGTAGAAAATGTACCTAATGAATTTGTGTGATCCAGCTAAGGAGATTTCTAACCAGAGGGCTGTGGATGCTTCCTGGTTTCTTCTTCTTGCATATTGTAAAGTGTAAAGGGAGAGAGATAAATTAAAGGAATGACTATTAAACAAAGTGAGTCATGACTTGATGGAGTTGAAAAATCTCAACCTTCCAAGGTGGTAGACTGTGCTAAAATGAAGAAATGGCTTCTGAACAAAGATTAAATGCCAGGAAAATGTGGTTAAAGGTTGAAGCCAAGAGTGTGACAGGCAAAACTTTTGTTAAGCCTTCAGCAATATCAAAGGTAATGCCTCAGAATATTATCCACCCCAACAAAAGGCATGCTAAAGAGATTAAGACTTTGCCTCACAGATCCTCCGAATCACCATAGGTTTTCTAGGGGGCCGGAGGTCATTATCCCTCATCTTGTCATTGATACAGAAGGTCATATCTGGAAGATATTTGTGGGTTTGATTTTTGTCTAATGAAGTGGACTGAAATAAAATTCAAAAAAGGTGTACAAAGTTTTAAATGGAACAATAAAAGTAGAAACATCACTTGCTTGGACCAAAAGGGCTAGAAGGAAAGAGCAAAATGAAAAGAGGCCTTTGGGTTCCCTAATTCTTCTGGCAGGAAGCAGCCTGAGAAAACTGCTTAGCTGTAAATATTTACTACTTTTCATTAAAAAGAAAGGGAGATTCAGAATGTGGAGACAAGAGTCCAGAGGACAGAGTGGAGAGCCTTGGAGGGTTATTCTCAGACCTTGAGACTTAAGCAAGGAACTGCCAACATTTGCTTGTCTGTATTTCATAATTGCTATGGACCCATGATTCTGGCCTCCTGTTATTCAAAACTCTGTGTAGTTTCCATCCCCCACTGTACCACAGTTGATCTGTGTGACCAATATAGTGCAACAGAGATGATGGTATGTTATTACTAACATTAGGTTATAAAGAAGTGCAGCTTCCAACCTCAGCTCTCTCTCTCTCTTGCTCTCTCATCCATCCTCTTATCATTCACCTTCACTAAGTACACTGGTACTTGCTTATATGATACATTTTCAGAACATCTGGAGGAATATTATTAATAAGATTACTATACATTATAGTTTGCATGGGGCAGTCCTGGGTTATACCTGTTGTCTTAGAATAATTGAATTTCTCCCTTTACTCCCAATATATCCTGTATTGGATGATAAATTATATGTGATCACAATTATTATTAACATCTTCAGGATTCAACACATCCAGCCACATGTCCATTTACATTTTGTTAAACTGTACCATTGTATGGGATGTTTAAATGTGTGTAAGGTGGGGCATGGTGGAATAGAGAGAGAAAAATAGATAAAAAAGGTATATTGGCATCCACTAAGTATTTCTCTTTCTTTTTAAATGGTGTTTACTATTTTCTCTACCTTTCTGGCTAAAAAGTAACTAAGCAGAGTGAGAAAAGTCAGATTAAATAATCATGTGGCTGCTAAAGATAATTCCAATGTTCTCATTTTTTCCTAGAGCCTTAACCTTTAAAAGACAGAATATCCTGGTTTTAGAAAAGCCAACTTTTACAAAGACATTTCAAGTGTGTTTTGAATCAACTTTATTTTATTTCTGTTTTTTTTCCATGCAGAATTTTAAATTTGAAGGGGAAGAACTCAATCAGCACATCCCAATGTCATGTTTGAAGACTGACAAAATATTTGAGAAGTAGGTTCTTTAATGGTAGATTTAATGTATTTTATTTTATTTTGTTTGATTGCTATGGATTAAATATGGGCCAGTTATAGGTGACAGTCACTCCCTAGTCTGACTCACCTCCAGGGTCAGGTTTGTGGGAACCATGACCTTATTTACTCCTGGGATATATTTCTCTCCCTTCATCTGTATACGAAGTCTGTCCAGAATATATCCAGCCATGTACTATGAAAAATAGAAACATTTATTGGAGAAGAAACAAAATAGAAGAAGCACTGTACATAGGACAGTGATGATGCCTCAGTTGCCTTCAAAGTAGGAGCCTTGAGACCTCACACAGTTCTCCCAATCATTATCAGCTGCCCCATCATATTTTCCTGAATCTCATCAACAGTCTGAAATCTCTTCCTCTTAAATGGTGATTTTATTTAAGTTTTGGGAAAAGTTGCAGGGCACCAAATCTGGGCTGTAGTGGGGCTGACTCACCTGGGTGATTTGATGTTTCACCAAAAACCTCTGCATGAGACATGATGCATGAACAGGTGCATTGTTGTGATGAAGCTGCCAATCTCCAATTGCCCATAGCTGCAGACTCCTGAATTATCCAAATAGTTTCATGGAGAAATGTACAAGCTTAATGCAAAATTTGATGCAGATTCATTATTCTACTCAGTCATTTTGAATAGGATGGCCACACAGTACACACACTCACTCAATAGTGTCTACCGCCCCCACTGACTAGTACAGTAAAGTTGTCATTGTTCATGCATGTGCATTCCAGTCCATTCTCCTTCACTCCCAGGTTATATTGATATCATGCAGACTGTTCTTGTTATATTAACAATGGTTAGGCTTTTTCTGGACAGACCTCATATGAGAGTTTGGGGATGGGACATTGTAGTAATGGGAGTATAACTGGGAGTCACGTATTATTTATCTCTGAAAACAACACCTGAGTTCTTGGTCTAGTGTAGGACCTTCCAAGATCCGGTTGTGGCAGTTGCTATTCCTCCATCCCAGTATGGCAGAGGCGGTAGTATTGTATAGGTGCAGAAGGATTCTCAAGTCAGATGGTCTAACTTTGAACCCCAGGCTTTATTTACTCTTTATGACTATATGAGCTCAAACAAGTTGTTGAACATGCCTTACACTCAGTTTCTCTTCTTTGCAAGAATAATACCTTGTTGAATTATTTTAAAGGTTAATTGAAATAATAAATACTGGTTAATATTGTCCCTTGGGGTTTCTCAACAGGGATCAGTTTTTTCCTAGGAGATATTTGGCAATGTCTGAAGACATTCTGAGTGTCCTGACTGGGAGAGACATAGGGGAAGATCTGTTAATGGCATCTAGTTGGCAGAGGCCAGAGATCTTACTAAACATTCTGCAAAAGAGAGACCAGCCCCTACAATGAAAAATTATGTGGTTCTAAATGTCAGTAGTGCAGAGGTTGAGAAACCCTGTTGTACATTGGTGCTCTCTATTCATCGTCATTTTGCTTAACTTGTAATCCTACTAGCAGTGAAAGTAAGGGATTAGCTGGAGTGTAACCTGGCTCTCTGTGAAGATTATCCAGCACCTGAGAGAGTGGACGATTTGGACAGGATTATATATTGCTGAGGTGTCAATCTAATGCTCAAGCTAGTGAGATATAGAATTAGCATGCCTCCCATACCCCAACATTTCTAATGCTAGAAAGGAATGCAGGAAGATGGCCAGGAAGGTACATAGGACATTATAGGCAAGAGAGCTAATTATTGGCTAACTTACAACAGTGAAAACTGGAAGTAACCTAAATATCCAACAATAAGGGATTATTTAAATAAATTGTAGTTTAATCTTAAATTAAATACTAGGTCATCACTAAAAGTTATGCTATAAAACATAAATTAATTTCATTGAAAATGCCCATAGTGTACAAAGTAAAAAATACAGATTCCAAAATAATATTTATAATATCCACCTGATTTTGTAAGGGACAAAAAAGTGTATCTAGCTACCCAGCTATGAAGAATAAGTATATAAGTGCTGTATGGAAGGAGAAAAAGAATACTAATAATATGCCATAGGATAAAATTCCAAAGTGAGCTGAGGTCTGGCCTGGCTGCTGGTCCAGAGTCCAGCTGCCCCACGGGGACACCGAGTGCCCGGTTTGTCTTTAGTGCTGGGTGCATTCTGCTCCTCTAGACTAGTGAAGGTATTTCCATAAAATCTTTAATTATAAAAAACTGGAATTGCAACAAAAGATCTTGTCTTCCCCTCCCCATTAGGAGGAATATAGCACTTAATTATTAAGTGCTATATATTTCATGAGTGCCTTACAATTCTTGCCAAGGGAACAAAGAAAGAAACTGAGGAAACCATTTCACTATGGTTAACATAACATGTTTATGTTTACTAATGAAATCTGTTTACCTTCATAACTGTATAATAGGGCCATTAAAGACAATAGATACAGTAGTTTAAAAGTAATAAAATTTACAACAAAGTGTATTTAATTTGAAATTGAATTGCTAGCAAATGGGTGTCCTAATGAACCCTTGTGTCAATGTAGCTTTAACCGAATTAAGGGAAATCATTTCTATTACAGGAAACTAAATCAGCTGTGAGATCCAAAAAGGCCATTCCTCTGGTGGGGTGTGTGTGGGGGGGTACATTCATTGTCACAGATGGCCCCACTCATGGAATTAAGCTGAAGTCAGGAGAAGTAAAATAAAAGATCCTTCCTAATTCAACAGAATTTGGAAAAGCAGGCGAATGCTTTTTGGTCTTGTTAGGCTAAAAAACAAAAAATTGAAATAAACAAACCTCAAATAAAGAGAAAAAAAGCCTAAGAACATAGTAAAGGTAGAAATAGACCTTGATCTCTGGCCATTGCATTAAAAGAGGAAAAGTTTTCATTACATCAGCTCTTCATCTACTTAAATGATGTTTATTCCTTAGATTTCCCTAACAGTTTGTAAGATTGAAGGGGTGCAGTAGAAAATGAAGTGGCAGCAAGTCTTAATAAATATTTGATCTTCTGGTAATTTCTGAAACAAGCCATATTTTAATTGTTGTGGGATCAGTAGCTTATATAGTGAGTCCTATATTTTATAGGGTCGAACTTTCAAAGCTACTCACCTCCCAATTTTAATCAAATGTAGCATTTGTAACATATTCATCCATTTCCCAGAGAATCTGACAAAATGTTTAAGGCAAACATCAAATCATGTTGTAGTTCCAAAGGGAAACCTCTTCATTATACTCCATTGTTAATTTCTCTTTCTTTTATCTCCCTTCCTGTCACAACTGCTGCAGAGCTCCAAGTCAACTATTAACTGCAGACAGAAATGTTTGTAAAGAAGACAGCACAGCCAAGCTTGGTGCTGTCACAGAAGGAGCTCATGAATCAAAGGGAGCAGCAGGACCTTGCTGGCAGGTGAGACTCTTGTGCATTTCTTTTTCTCTGATGTAAAATGTTAAATGATGAGGTCAATTGTATTGACTCATTTTTCTGTTGTGCTTTTCTCCCTGTAGGGCCTTTTAGAGAAACAGAATTTCAGCAGGTCTTAAATATTTTTGAGGAGAATACTATGCTCAAGTGCAATGGCTAAAACTCTCAATTGCAAAGCCATTGGAATTTCTTAAAGCTGTCCATTGTGCCAGGCTGGGTTCTCACTAGACAATTGGCCTGTCTGCCACCATGCAAATGAGACAAGGCTTGAGATTTGATGAATCTTCTATCTCCTTTTCCTACTTGTCTGACACTCGCTTTGAGGAAGGTTGTAAATGCAAGAAAGATTGTAGTATAATTCCTCAGACTGGCATTTGTGCCCCCTAGTCACTATTCGATTATCTTCCAAATTGCTGTGTTTCAGAGAGATAAAGATTTTTTATGGCTTGCTGACTTGAAACAACCACAAGAGCCAGCAAAGAGATGGCTAAGCGGCCATGCATAATAATTCCATTGGTAAATGACAAAATCTTTGTTTGTGTGACATTTCTAAAATTACTACAGAAGATGAATCTAAAATACAAAATGTCACATTTGGCATGCAAAACTATCACAATATATTTCAGTATAAAATTCATAGAGGCGTTTAATTTAAAATGTGTTTAATAACTCAGTCTGCCTGCATCAGTAATCCTGCCTTGAGGTTTAAAGAGATTGTCTTATTTATTCACATGGTGTTAACTTTAAAAATATTTTTGGAAACCAAAATATTAAGGTTAAGTCTTTATTGTTAATTAAGATTTTCTAATTAAACCAGCAGTAATTGTTATTCTGATTAGTTTTTAAGTATGATATACTAAAAACAAAGGAAGTTTAGCAACTTTCACTGTTTATTTAATTGTGATTTGATTTCAGAAATGTACTGTCTATATGGAAATGTATATTATCTTTCATGAAATAAAGTCTAGGCAGAATTAAAAAGTGTTTACTGTTGGCTATAGATTAATGAGTGGTGCTGTAACTTGGGTAGCCGAGAGAGTAACTTGCTTCCAAAAATGACATTATTTTTGCTTAAAGCACAATGTAATAGAGAATTCTTCAAAGTCAAATTATTCTAAAGACTATTAGAGACTTGTGAGTATAGAAAACATGACTTAATGACATTGGAGTTATTAATAATCCCAGTTTAATTTTTGTTTAATCTGAAACAATAGTCCATTAAAAATCTTATCAATTTTTATAAACTTTTTAGCACTTATTAAAAATGAAAATGGCCTATTTCTCTGACTGAAAGTAAGCAATGAAATTCAAATGTCCTGTAAAGTATTCCTGAGTCCTGTTCTTCAGGTAGATGTAATTTAGATGGAGTTTTAGGTTAAAGCACACACCAATGCTTTGCACCCCACTTTATTTTGTCGACTCTCTTTCAGAGCTATGGGGCAAGCTGACCTCACATTTAAATGAAATCAAGGTATTCGATCCTGTGAGGTGTTAGTCTGACCTGTTTTGCCCTACACTCATCCATGTGGCATTTGGTCTGTGATTAGTGTTAGAGACTAGGGCTGTCCCCTTTCAAACTTGGAATTTGAAGCTTGCTGTTCATGTTTGCCCATCCCAGATATCTTAGGCATGCTGTGTGGTTTTCAGAAGTGTTGGTTTCCTGTTAATTCTTTCTTATTATAAAAGATGAATGGTTTCTGATGTCACAGATCATTAACATACCATGCTTAAAAATTGGCTAAACTTTCCCTCACATAATTGGCAGGCTTGCCTTTTGACCCCATAATTATATATCATGGGTCCTCCTCTGTTATCATTGCTAATACCTTACAATTACAGGTTGAGTAAAAATAATTGTCTACTTTTTCCCTCTGAGAAGAGCATTGTGGCTAATTGTGTGGTTTTACCCAGTTCCTGTGTAATTCAAGAACCCCATCTTTTCTTTAGGTTGAACAGTCTCAGTCTCCTCAGCCCCTTCAAATACAGATGAAATGTGCAAGGGGCTTGAAGAACAAGGCTCCCCAAGGCTCTTACCTCATCAAAGTGTCCCTGCTTAGTCAACCAGGTGGCTGTGTCTTACAGTGGTGGCAAACGGCGCAACTGAAGATTAGAACCTGCCCAGTGAGGCATGATGGAAACTTTTACGATGTGGGGCTATATTTCCATGAAAACCTTTATGTGGTAAGCTGGTCTTTTGGGCATATATCACTTTTTATTTAGTTTTCCTGCTCTCTCGATCTCTATCCATGTACCTTCAGGTATTCAACTTTGCATAAATGCACATCACTTCCTTCCTTCCTTCTTTCCTTCAGCAAATGCCCAATAACCACCCCTATGTGCCAAGTGTTGTGTTGTGGTTCTTACACAGACACTCTAAGTCTTCCGTAAAACAGAAATGCCATCCTTATGTATAAAAACATATATTATGGATTCTTGGTTTTTCACCTTTCAGGATTTGTATGCTAAGAGGTCACTAATATATGTATTTTGTATGTAACATGTATTTTGACTTGTATATTTCTGTGTGTATTTTACCTGTGTGTAGGCAGTTAAGGACACTGATGTTAGGTGTCAGGAACACCAAGCTTTAGGTAAGAGTAGATGTTTGAAGGATCATTCAGAAAATAGATTATGAATATAGGGGTGTGTGCTTACCATGCAAAAGGATTGGAGAAGACACTGTACTGGGGGAGAGAGGAAGCAGCAAATAAGATTAGAGAGTTGGCATGGATGCAGGAATAAGAAGTAGAGATAGAAGATTATCAAGTAACCTGTAGAAGCAGAGAGGGAGAGCTCCAGCCCAGGGGAAATAAAGAAAGGGGCATGGTTAGTCCCAGAACCTATTGCATGCTGGTTCATTGGGTACTGGGCATGAGCACAGACTGCTCACAAATATAGAATTGCCTTTCACACTATTAATTTGAATGACTAAAATAAACATTATAAGAGTCAATGTAGGTATCACAAAGTGATTTTTTTAGTCTTTTTTTAAATTGATTATGCTATTAGTTGTCCCATTTTCCCCCTTCACTCCCCTCCACCCTGCCCACCCCCTCCCACCCACATTCCCCCTTTAGTTCATGTCCACGTGTCATAAGTTCTTTAGTGTCTACATATCCCATACTATTCTTACCCTCCCACTGTCTATTTTCTACCTACTGTCTATGCTACTTATTCTCTATATCTTTTCCCCCTCTCCTCCTCCCACTCCCCTGTTGCTAGCCCTGCATTTGATGACTTTTTTTTTAAGATTTTATTTATTTATTTTTAGAGAGGGAAGGGAGGGAGAGAGAGAGAGAGAGAAACATCAGTGTGCGGTTGCTGGGGGACATGGCCTGCAACCTAGGCATGTGCCCTGACTGAGAATCAAACCTGCGATGCCTGGTTTGCAGCCCGCGTTCAATCCACTGAGCTATGCCAGACAGGGCTAATGACTTTTTTTTTTACTGTTCATATTTTTAATCTTCTTTTTCTTAGGTAAGTCCCTTTAACATTTCATATAATAAGGGCTTGGTGATGATGAACTCCTTTAACTTGGCTTGTCTGAGAAGCACTTTATCTGCCCTTCCATTCTAAATGAAAGCTTGGCTGGATAGAGCAATCTGGGATGTAGGTCTTTGCCTTTCATGACTTGGAATAATTCTTTCCAGCCCCTTCTTGCCTGTAAGGTCTCTTTTGAGAAATCAGCTGACAGTCTGATGGGAACTCCTTTGTAGGTTACTGTCTCCTTGCCTCTTGCTGCTTCTAGGATTCTCTCCTTCATTTTTACCTTGGCTAATGTAATTATGATGTGCCTTGGGGTGTTCCTCCTTGGGTCCAACCTCTTTGGGACTCTCTGTGCTTCCTGGACTTCCTGGAAGTCTATTTCTCTTGCCAGAATGGGGAAGTTCTCCTTTACTATCTGTTTAAATAAGTTCTCAATTTGTTGTTCTTCCTCTTCCCCTTCTGGTACCCCTATAATTCGGATGTTGGAACGTTTAAAGGTGTCCTGGAGGTCCCTAAGCCTCTGCTCATTTTTTTAAATTCTTGTTTCTTCATTCTTTTCTGTTTGGTTGTTCCTTTCTTCCTTCTGGTCCACTCCACTGATGTGAGTCCCAGTTTTCTTTCTCTCACTATTGGTTCCCTGTGTGTTTTCCTTCATTTCTCTTATTGTAGCCTGCATTTGTTCATCTAACTTATGTCCAAAGTTAACCAATTCTGTGAGCTTCCTGATCACCAGTGCTTTGAACTGTGCATCTGATAGGTCAGCTATTTCTTGGTCACTTAAAAAAAATTGGCTCTGGGCCTTCAATTCTGTTTGAGCCATGTTTTTTATTTTTTATTTTCCTTTGGTTTGGTTAAGGCTGTTTTGTAAGGGCGGCGGAGCCTTAAGTGTTCACCAGGGCGGGGCACCCCAGTCACTGGGCTGTGACGTTGTGTTTGGGGGCGGAGTCTGAGAGGGAACAATGGTGCCTGCTCCACTCTCTCCAGGACTTTCGTCCCCTCCACTGCCTCCCACCAGCAAATTGGGTCCCTCTGGAGCTGGCTCCCAGGCGGGTGGGCCCGTGCACTTTCTCGGACTCTGTGGGTTTCCCCGAGATGTCTCCTGTGAGGTTGAGAGAATCTCCCAGCCTCTTAAGCTTTGAGACCCGGCGGTGCTGAGTCCCTGGGCCACGCAGTCAGTGTCACTGCCTGTTTTCGCTTAGTTTGCACGCAAATGTGTGACTGCAGACAACTAGCTGCCTTGAGCCCCTCACTGGGTCTGCCAGTCGCCTCCCGAGCCCAGGGTCTGCCACTGGTCCCTCAGCTGCCTTCTGCATCCTGCGTGCCTGCATCTGCCAGCCAGTGCTTCTTCCCACCAGGACCCCTCTCTGCAGGCCTCCGACTCCGCCCCTCCTTACCGGTCTGGACGTACTATAGTGCGACTTCTGTTCAGTTCATTTCATTTCTCTCTGTTCTGGTTGTTTTTTGTTTCTCAGTTTTTGTTGTCCTTAGTTTTGGTTGCGCGAGGAGGCACAATGCGACTGCCTATGCCTCCATCTTGGCCAGAAGCCACAAAGTGATTTTTAAGAAGAAAATAATTTCTCTCTACAATAGGTAGTAGTATGCTTTCTTTCCCCATTTCCCTTAGGTTTGTGTTAAAAGGTACCTTTTTAATTAATTTTAGTATGTGGTGTTTCATTAAGATGGGGATATACTATTCACATGAATATATTCCTCATAATGTGTTATATTTATTCTGGTCACCGAGTGAACAATTGAAATTAAAATGGAAAGTGCAGCTGTAAAAGTGATCAACTTTGTAACATAGACTTAAAAATTATAAACTTAGGACCTTATTATTTACTTCCAATATTTGAGAAGAAAACATATTTTTAATCTCTATTTATTGCCAAGTTTATTTTTAGATATCTAAAACCTTTTGAGGAAAGTGACAGGTTTTGTTTTTTTTTTTCCAACTCCAAGTTGTTTGGAAGTTGATAAGGGTTAAAAACAAAAGCAGCCTATTATTGGAAGCCATATACTAAACAGACATTTAGGGAAGGTTGCAGCTTAATGCTAAGTATCCCCACACTGTACCCACTGCTAGCATTAGACATAGTTGGTCAAATTGGTAGTGATGGTAGTATTGGTGACATCAGAAGTCCTTTTGAAACAGAGACTTGAACTATGCCTATGAGAAAAAAACTCCCTAAATCTATGCTTATGGGAAAAAATCTTCATAAAGGAAAAAGTATCCTGGGCTCACAAGAATTGCTGAGGAATGAAGCCTCAGTTGGCTCATCTGTGAAATGGGAATAATAATTCCTGCCCATTGGTGACTTTGTAAGGAATGACTGAGATAGTGTTTGAAGAAATACATAGTGCCAATATGTAGTAAGAATTCAGAAACTTCTTTATTAGTACTGTTATAATTATTCTGTCTCTTTGCCAGTGAAGCCCATAAATTCTTACCCAGTGGACTTTAATTTTAATATATATGAAAAATGCTCATATTTCAGATAACTTTTGAATTAACCTTGCTTGATAACAATGTAGGTTAACAATTTTTTTCTCTAATGAGTCATCCCAAAGATCTTGTTAAGAAGTGTGAGATACATGTGAGAGGTGTTAGTTAGGGGTGGGGATGGAGAGGACTTTTTCCCTGGGGATCCCATTGCCTCTACAAAGCCAGACGTTGAGGACAGGTACCACAGGGGCAATAGGCATAGTTCGCTCCTGAGTTGAGTTCTTTGTTCTCATCATTTACCTCAGAGAAATTTCAGGAATTTGGTGCTAGCTAAGATTTTAGTTAATAATTTTAAAAAGTGCCCAACCAGTACTGAATAGGCAATACATATTTTGGTGCATTTTAATTAAGTATTATACCTAAAAATTTAAAGTATGGGAAATATGGGAGCTAGGCTACACAAATATTATTCAAAGAGCTTGATTTCTAGAACCATCTGCATAAACAACTGTTTTCCATGGAAGATAAGTATTTTTACTACTGTTATTATTGGTTTAGTTGTGCATCCCTGTCTCCCCCCATTAGTGTGAACTCCAAATGGAGAAGCCACATCTATGGCTGTGTTTGCTTTGAATATATTCCATGCATGCTATTGAATATGCCTAACAGAATGTGCTACTGATCAATGCCAGGAAGACAAAAAGTTCCATTCAGTGAGAAGGGAAAAATCATTAAGAGACTATGGTTGCAAAACTGTTCACTGTGTTAAAAAGTGCATCAAGTCTATAACGGAGAGCAGAGGCTGGTTATTCCTCCAAGAGCAAAATGCTTTTTCCCCCTTCCTGCCAAACAGAACTAAAAGTATCTTGGAATAGTTGAAATAACAACCCAAAATTTTCTTCCCCTGTGTCAGAAGCAAACAAACAAAAATAATTACCTCCTGTCACAGTCAAGGAAAATTTACTCTTTAACAGCCTGACAAAATGTCACTGAATTACATCCATCCCTGGGTATCTCCTAGCAAAATCCTGGGTCTCCAGAGAAATACACTAGGCTATTTCACATTCAGTGTATATAATAAAAGAACAAAATTCAGGCTAAAAACAAAAACAAGAAAAGCACCAAAATCTCCAGAACTTGACAGGAAAGAGAAGTCATCAGAGGCTGTTTGATTTCAGAATAAAAATGCTGTTACTCAAAGTCTTGTTCATTCCATTGGGCTCTACCCAATAACAGCAAGCTTTTTCACTAACCACACAATTCTGCCTGCCAGTCACTCTGCTAACTGTTTGTAGGAGACTGACAGTTAAAACAGTGAGTTTTCAAGTAATGCAAATTTTTAATAATAGGAATAGACACACAAAAACCACATATATGCATATTATATATATAATTGATATAAAATGTTTTAAGATATATATGCCATTACTTTTATTCAGTTAATTTATTTTTGTTATGTACATTTTATTTATTTTTTAGTTGAATTTATTGAGTAAAATTGGTTAATAAATTATGTTGGTTTTAGGTATACAATTCTATAGTAATTTATCTCTATAGTGTATTGTTTGTTCACAAACCCAAGTCAAGTCTCCTTTTATCATTATTTTATCATTTCTCATTTATTCTCCCTTTACCCTTTTCTATTTCCCCCACCTTTTTCCCCCCTTGTAATTACCATACCATTTTCTGTGTATGTATTTTTTTCTTTGCTTAATCTGTTCACCATTTTAACCCAGCCCCTAACTCACTACCCCTCAGACAGCTGTTAGTCTGTTCTGTGTCCATGACTCTGTTTTTATTTTTTTTGTTAATTTATTTTTTCATTAGATTCCACATATGAGTGAAATCATATGATACTTGTCTTTTACCAACTTATTTCACTTAGGATAATACTTAGCATAGTGTTCAATTTTGAACAGCAAAGGAAGCCATCAAAAAATGAAAAGACAACCCACTGTATGAAAGGATATATTTGCCAATACATGTGATAAGGACTTAATATCTGAAATTTATAAGGAACTTATAAAACTCAACACCAAAGAAAATAGACAATCTAGTTAAGAAATAGGCAGAGGACCTGAATAAATACTTCTCCAAAGAGGAAATACAGATGGCCAATAGACATGTAAAGATGCTCAATATCACTAATTATCAGGGAAATGCAAAATAAAACCACAATGAGATACCATCTCACACCTGTCAGAATGGCTATCATCAATAAATCAATGAAGAACAGGTAATAGCAAGAATATGGAGAAAAGGAACCCTCTTGCACTGTTGGTAGGAATGCAGATTGGTGCAGCCACCATAAAAAGGAGTATCAAGTTTCCTAAAAAATTAGAAGTGGAACTGTCTTAGAACGCAGTAATTCCTCTTTTTTGAATGTATCCAAAGAAAACTGAAACACTAGTTTGGAAGAATATACACACCCCTATGTGTATTGCAGCATTCTTTATAATTGACAAGATCTGTAGGCAGCCATTAGTAGATGAATGGATAAAAAAGCTGGGGTACATTTACACAATGGAATACAACTCAACTGTAAAAAAGAAGGAAATATGCATCATTACTTTTAAACTACAAGTTGAAGACAGGGTCATCTCTTTTCTTACCCCATGAGTAGGAAAAATAGGCTTCATAGAATTGTTGGAGAGTGTAGGGCATCTTCAAAGTGCTACGGGGAAGAAATGGTGTCTACTCCTATACAGAGAGGAGGAACTGAAAAGGCACTGCCCAAGTGAAATGGCCAATTGTAATTACAGGGAAAACACTGAGTCTGCTGAGGAAATATTTGAATTATATGCCTGTAAAGTTAAATTACTAATGGATCTTGGAATAAGGGTCAAAGGTGGCCTCCCTTCGGTGTTGGGCTAAGCCAGGAGGCAAACACTCAAAGGCTAAGGTTAAAATGTTGCTTATAAGGTTTGAGAAGGATCCCTGTGAAAAGCAACAAATATATGAGTGAGCCCAAAGATCTATCACTCTGGACATGCATAGTTCCACATTTGGATACTATTTCTTAGATTTCCTTTCAAATAGTACTATACCGTAATATTGGTTTTTCTGTATTGTATGGTGGTCAGAGATGATGACTTAACAGACAAGTCTGAGCTTCAGTCCCCTCATTTAAAATGAGGTAATATCAACTCCCTATTTGAGTTGACATTCTATAATTCTTACTACTGTAAGAATTCTTACAGTAGTAAGAATTATATTAAATTAAATTATAGATTCTAAATTTAAGCTCGTTAATTTTGAGTATCTTGCTTGAAGATTTTTAATAATTTCTTGGCAGAGACATTTGGAACCTACTTAGTCTTTTGACATTTATCCTGGAAACTTTTAAATAGAAAGTATTGTTTTCATTGTAGATCATATTCATTGACAGTAAATAGGCTGGGACTTTGGGAGAAGAAATATTTGGAAAAATATACCTTTGACTTCCAGTTCTGGCAGGATAATAAACTAAGTTAAATGTTCAGATTATCTTAGTTTACCATCTAACCAAAATTAGAAGTTAAAAGCATATTTTGTTTTCAGATTATTTTCTATAAACACCTGGAAATTCTAGATGAGATATAAGCAAAAGGCTTTTGTTTTTATATTTTATTTGGTATTTTTTTTTTACTTTTTATTTTTTAAACCTAATTAAATTTATTGGGTTGACATTGGTTAATAAGATTCTATACATTTCAAATGTACATTTCTATGATATATCATCTGTATATGACATTTTGTGCCCACCACCCAAAGTCAAATCTTCTGTTACCATATATTTAACCTCATTTACCCTTTACTAGTTCCCCTTCCCTCCCATAACCACCATACTGTTTTCTATGGTGTGAGTTTTTGTTTTTCCCATTTGTTCACCTGTTGCTTTCAGTTTCATATCCCACATATGTTGAAATGATATGATTCTTACCTTTTGCTGTCTTATTTTGCCTAGCATGAAATTCTCAAGATCCATTCATGTTATTAGCAATGGCAGTATTTCATCTTTAGTATGGTTGAGTTGCATTCCCTTGTACACATGTACCATAGACACAGAATAATGGAACAGAATTGAGAGCCCAGATAAACACACGTATATATGGGCAAATAATTTTAACAAAAGAGCCGAAAACATACAATGCAGGGAAAAAACCCTCTTCAATAAATAGTGCTGAGAAAATTGGAAAGCCACATACAAAGAATGGAACCAGATCACTGTTTGTCACCATGTACAAAAATTAACTCAAAATGGAGCAAAGACCTCAATATAAGACTTGAAACAATAAATTACACAGGAGAAAACATACGTACTACACTAATGGAACTTGGTCTTAGAGAGGATTTTATAAATTTGACCTTAAAGACAAGGGAAGTAAAGGCAGAAATAAATTAATGGAACTATATCAAACTAAAAAGTTTCTCCAACAGCAAAAGAAACCACCAACAAAACAAATGGGCAACAAAGCAAATGGAAAAAGATATTTGCAAACAACATCTCTGACAAAGGATTGATATCCAAAACACAGAGTGGCACATAAGTAAGTTTACATTTCTTAATATGGAAAACAATACATTAATTAATAAGTAGTAATACAAACACAAACTCTGTGTTTTGTATACTCAAAAATGTAAACCTACTTTTGCCCTACTCTGTATATAAAGAACTCATACAACTCAATACCAAACAATCTAGTTAAAAAATGGGCAGAGGACCTGAACAAACATTTGTCCCAAGAAGGTATACAAATGGCAAACAAATATATAAGATGCACAACTTCACTAGGTATTAGGGAAATGCAAATGAAACCTACAATAGGATACCACCTCATACCTGTAACAAAGGGTCTTATTAACAAAACAAGTAATAACAAGTGTGGGAGAGGATGTGGAGAAAAACGAACCCTCAGTCATGGTGGATGGGGATGTAAACTGGTACATGGAAAACAGTATAGAGGTGTTACTGAACAGAAGTGGGGTTCGGCTGCCCACCATCTAACACAGGCATATTCTGAAGATAAAGGTTGGTGGGGAAGGAAAGAAGTTTTTATCAAAATGTCACACAATTTGGGAGAATGGAGGACTACCCAACTCGAGGTCTATGTCCTCCACAAAACAAACAAAAAAAAGCCCTATCTATACCCCAAAAGACTGTAACCCAAAACCATGCACAGAAACCCCATTCCATTTTTCTTTGTCCTTCCAAGGAGGAGGCTGCTAGGCAGATGGATATCAGGCTTCAGGTTTCTCCCTGGTGTCTGCTCACACAGCTCATGATGCCATTGCCATGCCACTGCTTTCTGTGCCAGGGCCTGGTACCTGCTTCCTGTGTGCATGGCTTCTTGGGCCCACAGGTCCTGTGAGCACTCCAGTCTGCATGTCCATGTTGTGGATCCCAGAGGAAGAGAAAAGGGCCAGTCTTTGCTTTCCCTCTATTTAAATCTCCTGGCAAAAACTTCTGTACACTCTGGAAAGGTTCAGCTACCCCCCGTCAATCCTGTCTTTTACCCAGACTAGACTGGCAGGTCATCACTTCCCCCTGCTGTCATGTTGACCTTGACAGGTACACGTGCCACTGTACCCTCTGTTTTTCCCTTCAATCAAGATGGCAAGGGAGTAGGAAGGCTTCTCCGTTTGTCACTCTCTTAGCCTGTGCAGACTCAGCACAATGACTCCTTCTTATTGCATCTCTACCCAGAGAAGGGAATCTGTTATCACACTATCTAGGTTAGTTGCCCAGGCAATATGATGCTGCCTTGGAAAGCCTCCTGTTGGGAACCGCCTTGCCTGGTTTCAGAAGCTGTAACCTCCCCATGGCTAAGGCTGAGTGAACAACCTTCAGACCATGAGCCACTAAGGAGACAAAGCTTATCTCTCTGGCAGGAGCACCACTTCTGCTCCTTTTTCCATAACTCGCCCCCAATGCTTGATTAGTCAGCCAATGATGGGTAAGATTCCCCAAGGGGAAAACAACCTAAAACAGGCATGATCACATGGAGGTCCCAGGGAAGGACTTGGGGGACTATAGCAAAAGGGGGTGATGGACAAAGCCTGAGTCCTCATTCTGTCTGGGAGAAGTCTACTAATTTCTTGGCCATCTTGCCTCCTCCACCTGACTTAATCCTGAAACAATGACAGAGGGTGGTGCAGCCCTGTGCTGTAAAGGGCAGGTTTCCCAAGTGATCAGGCTTGAGAAAAAATACATAAACTCCTGTGAAACCTGCTTTTCTAAGAATGCTTTTAGTTAAATGATAAAGGCCCGGGCAGGAAATGATTTTGTTCCCTTAAGTTTTGTAGCCTTTTAGGTGATAGACCCTTACTCAGAGTAAGCCCTTATAGTTCTTTGTATGCTATTTATTGTTTGATCCTTACTGCCTGACAATGATTAATGAACTTTACCTGTATTCCTGTGCAATTTAAAAGCCAATAAAAACCTTGTGAAAGGAAGGATAGGGGCTCTCTCCCCTAGAGAGAGTGGCCAGGCCGCTCCGAGGCACCCCCCTCCTTGAGAGGGTAGCCGTGCCATCCCTTTTCCTCCACAGG
This sequence comes from Tonatia bakeri, assembly GCA_004024845.1. Taxonomy (NCBI): domain Eukaryota; kingdom Metazoa; phylum Chordata; class Mammalia; order Chiroptera; family Phyllostomidae; genus Tonatia; species Tonatia bakeri. The sequence goes on along the minus strand of PVIA01007397.1, from coordinate 14,706 downwards.
ACTCGCTAGTCCATGTGAATGTCCCATGTCTCATCCATGATGCCTCGGATACTGCAATGCCGGTGGTGTCTGCGTCAGCCTCTCACTGTGGTCCCAGCCCTCTCCAGGGTCTGACCAGGCTGTCTTACCAGATCTACCTGTATCACAGCCTCCTCTAAAAATTAAGAATAGAATTGCCATATGACCCAGCAACCCCTCTTCTGGATATCTATCTGAAAAATTTGAAAACATTTATTCATTAAGATGTGTACTTCTGTGTTTATTGCAACATTATTCATGATGAACAAGACATGGAAACAACTGAAGTGTCCATAGATGATTGGATAAAATGAAACTCTTTTAGAAAAATTGATAAACAATCTAGAAAGAAAGGAATATCCTTGGGTACCAGAAATGAAGAGGAAATTAAAAAGCAAACAGGGAACAGGTAAACCAGGCCTGTGGCTGTTTGGGTGAGAGCAGAAGAGATTGTAGATCTGAAGTTTTGGATTTCAGTGAGCAGTGAGAAGATGAGGCATTGGGCCCATTAGGTATGGAATATTGAAAAAAAATCTGCATAAATCTAGGATATTCAACCCTAGTCTAAAAGGGAGGCTAGGCAAAAATATCTGCCCATCAACAGAAGGAAATAGTAAGAACTTTCTCTTTCTCTGTGTAGATTCTTCTTAAAATTGTATTTCTCCTAATAATATATAATAAAATTTCTGTAATGGAAAAATATAGTAGTTAAAGTAAAAAATTTAAAAATATATAGCATATAGATTATATCCTCTGAACAGAGAACTAATGAAGTGGAAGCTAGATCTCGGGAAATTTCCTAGACTACAGCACTAAGAGAGAAAGATGAAAAAAATGAAGTGATTTGAAAAGACACAGAAAATTAAGTCTAACATGCGTCTCATAACTTTCCAGAAGCAGAGAATATGGAGAATAAGAGAATCAATATTACACAAAGAAATAGCAGCAATTAATTTCCTAGGCTCACTAGAAAACAAATTCTCAGATTATAGGAGCAGAAATTCTGAGTAGGACTAAGTAAAATCAATCCACATCTGGATACATTATAGTGAAACTACAGATACCAACTGAAGACAATAAAAAATATATTAAAAAATAAGAGAAAATTAATTTTAAAAATCTGTAACCCATCATTCAAATGTAGGAGCAAGGATGTTCCAAATGGATAGAAGTATTTTTTTTAAATCCTCACTTGAGGATGAGGATATGTTTTTATTGTTTTTAGAAAGAGAAGGTGGAGATAGAGAGAGACATTGATAGATTACCCCTTGTATATGCCCCAACTGGGATTGAACCTGCAACCTAGTTATGTGCCCTGACCAGGAATTGAACCCTTAAAATTGGTGTTCAGGATACCCTTTGGTGTTCAGGACAATGCTGCAATCAACTGAACCACTGGGCCAGGGCTATATAGAAACATTTTTTACTAAGAATATTTTAGTAGTTTTCTAAAGCTGTCATAACAAGGTACCACAAACTTAATGGCTTAAAGTGAAGAAATTTATTGTTTACAAGTTCTAGAGGCCAGAATTCTAAAATTATGGTGTTAGCAGGGCCACATTCTGAAAAAACTAAGAAGCCTGTGCTTCTCTTCCAGCTTCAGGTAGCCACAAGTGTTCTTTGGCTTGTAGGTACATCATTCCAATTCTTTACCTTCTATGGCATTTTCCCTGTGTGTCTTTGTGTCATCTTTCCTCTGGATGTGTTTGCATCTGGATCCAAATTTTTCCTTTTAGAATGACACTGGGCATTTGGATTTAAGGTCCCCCCTAGTGACCTCATTTTAACTTGATTAAATCTGCAGAGATTCTATTTTCAAGTCAGGTCATATTCTCAAGTATTGGTGGTTAGGATTTTAATATATCTTCTTTTAGGGGACACAATCAACCTATAACAAATAAACCTTTTACAGAAACTTGCTAAAAGTACTAACAAAGGATATCTTTCAAGAACAGGGAAGAACAGAAGAACTAAGGATATATTATTCTTTTGAAATTTCTATGTTTGAAATGTTTTATAATTTTAAAAAGGAATATTGAATAGAAGTATATCTTTTCTATTCAATTCTATTTGTTTTATTATATTGTATTTTGTTTTATTTTATTTTACTTTATTTTATATTTATTGTACTTTTTTCCCCATTACCATTTAGTCCCCTTATATTCCCCTTCTGCCAGCAATCACCACAATGTTATCTATAGCCATGAATAAAATATTAGACAATTAACAGCATTAGAACAGCAAAAGAAAGAATAAATGATCATATAATTTGCATAATTAAATGATTGTTCTCCAATTAATTAACTCAATAAAAACTCAAAGTTAAATCATGTAGAGGCTAAAGCCTTTACACTTTTACAGGATATGTACACCACAGTTTAAAAATCACTAATTTAAATCATTTATATATGTGTGAGAATCCATCTTGTTTACAATTGGAAAGATATAAAGTGATAGCTTTATATATAACATTACTGTACAAAAGCATTAAATTAGGAAAATATTATTATAAGAAAACCACACAAATCCTTTGAAAGGTTGTAAAAGATTTTGCCCCTTCTTCAGCTGTACTTGGTTTCTAATACATTAATATTAATGTTTAGAGCTTATAGAAAACTCAAAGCAAAACATTTACTTTTAAAAGTATGTAAAATCATAAACTAAGAATTATTATTTTCTTTTTTTCTTTTTTTTTATTTTTTTTAAGAATTATTATTTTCTTATAACTGTCTTGCATGACCATTCTTTTTGGGTGACATTTAAAAAAATACCATTACTGAACTGTGGCAATGGTATTTGAGCTACAGAAAGTTCTGTTAATTATTGGATAGAACCTTTATATCTATAAATCTCATTTTCTTTTTTTAAGTATATTTTATCGATTATGCTATTATGGTTGTCCCAATTTTTTCTCCCCTTTATCTCCCTCCTCCCTATACCACCTTCCTCACCATCTAGCATCCCCCCACCAACAGTTCATGTCCATGGATTATACACCTAAGTTCTTCGGCTTCTCCATTTTCTATACTACTCTTAATCTTCCTGTCTATTTTGTGCCTACCTATTATGCTTCTTATTCCCTGTACATTTTCCCCCAACCCCCCCTCCCCTCCCCTCTGATAACCCTCCATGTGGTCTCTATTTCTGTGATTCTGTTCCTGTTCTAGTTGTTTGCTTAGTTTTTGTTCTTTAGGTTCAGTTATTGATAGTTGTGATTTTGTTGTCATTTTACTTTTCATAGTTTTTGATCTTCTATTTCTTAGATAATACCTTTTAACATTTCATATAATAAGGGCTTGGTGATGATGAACTTCTTGAACTTGATCTTATCTGGGAAGCACTTTATCTGCCCTTCCATTCTAAATGATAGCTTTGCTGGGCAAAGTAATCTTGGATGTTGGTCTCTGCCTTTCACCACTTGGAATATTTCTTTCCAGCCCCTTCTTGCCTGTAGGGTTTCTTTTAAGAAATCAGTTGATAGCCTAATGGGAACTCCTTTGTAGGTAACTGTCTCCTTTCCTCTTGCTGCTTTTAAGATTCTCTCCTTATCTTTAATTTTGGGTAACTTAATTATGATGTGTTTTGGTGTGTTCCTCCTAGGGTCCAATTTCTTTGGGACTCCCTGGGCTTCCTGGACTTCCTGGACGTCTATTTCCTTTGCCAGATTAGGGATGTTTTCCTTCATTATTTGTTCAAATAAGTTTTCAATATCTTGCTCTTCCTCTTCTCCTTCCAGCATTCCTATGATTCGGATGTTGGAATGTTTAAAGTTGTCCCAGAGGTTCATAAGCCTCTCCTCATTTGGTTTTTATTTTAATTTTTTTTCACATTCTTGTTTCTTTATTCTGTTCTGGTTGGATGCTTATTTCTTCCCTTTGTTCCAAATCATTGATTTGAGTCTTGTTTTCCTTCCCCTCACTGTTGGTTCCCTATATATTTTTCTTTATTTCACTTTGCATAGCTTTCATTTCTTCCTTCCTTTTGTGACTGAGCTCAATCAATTCTGTGAGCATCTTGATAACCAGTGTTTTGAACTCTGCATCAGACATGTTGTCTATCTCCTTATCATTTTGTTCTTTTTCTGGGGCTTTAATCTGTTTTTTTCATTTGGGTCATATTCCTTTGTCTTGGTGCGCCTGTTATGTGGTAAGGGGCAGAATCTTACATATTTGCCAGGACAGGGCAACCCATGATTCTGCCTGTGAGGGAGGGGTCAAAGAGGGAAAATGCTGCTTGCTCTGCTTTTGCCCCATTTTCCATCACTGTTTTCACTTCCCACAAGCAGATTGTGCCTTTTCAGGTGCTGCTTCTCAGGTGGGTGGGTTTGTGTACATTTTAGGACCCTGTGTGTCTCTACAACAAACTCTCCTATGAGGCTGGAGGTTTCTCTCACCATCACAACTCCCACAGATTTTTTTACAGCCTGGGGTTTGGAGTCTTTAGTTTCTCCGTGCTGACTTTCTGGGTTTTGTGGTCTGTCTCTTCACCTCATTGTTTTCCCAGGCTTGTTTACACGCAAATGTGGGATTGCCCATGGGATTGCCTGTGGGGTCTGCTAGCTGCTGCCTTGCCTGCACTGGTCCTCCAGCCAGTCTTGCTGTGTATCCTCTCTGCGTGACTGCCTGTCTCTACTGCTCTTACCATCTGGGTGAATGTTTCTTTCACTCCTTGGTTGTTGGACTTTGTGCAAATGTTTTTCTGGCTTTTCTGATCATTCTTTGTTTATAAATTGGTTGTTATCTTTTTTTTTATTAGTTGTGCAAGGAAGTGAAGTGTTTCTGTCTATGCCTACACTTTGGCCGGATCATAATTCTCATTTTCAATGGGTACAGGAATCAGCCAACTTATAAACAAGATAAAAATAATATATTAAAGAAGCAAAACCAGCAAAATTCAAGCAAAGAATATTGATTAATGAATTTTTAAAAAATTCTGAAGGGCTATGTGCTCAAGTTGGGCTCAGTCTCAGGCAGATCTAATAAACATGGCCAGGCCCCTCAGTGTGAAGCAGGTAACCCATGCTGACTCAAGTTTGCTGACATTACAGGGCTAGTGTTTCTGGAAGAATTTAGCATTCTGGAACAATTTCTCTAGTGATTCCACTAAGACCATGGTGTCCTTCAATTTAGGCTTACAGATGTCATTTTTACATTACCCTATGCCACAAAGAATGTAAAACCATGTCTTGAGTTGAGTGGCACTAAAAAAAAATCACTTTATTTTGATGGTACTTAACCCCATTTTATTAGATAAGTACTTCAGGTTTTTTTGGTCACATGTCAGTGTATGAATGAAAAACATTTATGAAAACTAGTTTAACAGCAAAAAGTAATTCGCCTTCCACTAAATTGTGGCAATCTTGAGGATTCCTTTAATCTGCTCTTTACTTACTTGTGACTGAATAAGTCTTTTTCTTTGTATAAGGGAAATAAAATACATCTTAATTACTAATAACATCTTTTATAAATGCTATCATAGAAAGTTTCTCTATGTAGATTTAAAAATAGAGAATAAATTCTCTAATAAATAGATAGAGAATAAATACTGGAGGCCAAGACATGGTAGGATGGTGGGTAAGTGTGTACTCTTTACCTTACTTGAGTTCTGGTTCAAAATGTAGTTAGCAAAGTAACTGAGAGCAGCTATTCAATCTGCCCATGCCTATGTTACATGAACATATAATAGTCATCACCAGAATCCTTCTTATTGATACTATTATGTTACCACCAATAGGGTAGTGGTCCAGAGTAAATGTTACAGTGCCACTCAGTTTCCCACATGTTGAAAACACTAAAATATTTTAAAATTAAGAACAAACCAGCTTTAAAAATAAACAATATACAAAACCATACATATATATATATATTAAATATTTTATTTATTTTTATTTTTAGAGAGGGAAGGGGGAGAAAAAGAGAGAGAGAGAGAGAGAAACATCAATGTGCGGTTGCTGGGGACCATGGCCTACAACCTAGGCATGTGCCCTGACTGGGAATCGAACCTGTGATGCTTTGGTTCGCAGCCCAGGCTCAATCCACTGAGCCATGCCAGCCAGGGCGTATTTTTTAAATGAAGTTTTGGTTAACTAAAATATATTGTTACTATTTATGTTTGTAATATACCCATGATTATATTGTTTTAAAGGAAAAAATGAATATCTACAAACATTATTTATACATATCTTTATATTTTGAGTTCTTCCTTTTTAAAACCAATAAAGTGACTTTAGGCCAAAGTAGAGTTTGCTACTTTTACCAATATTATGACACTTAACCTCAAAAGAAATGGCTGAGAACTTATGTCAAGATTGAGGCATAGGTAAATGTGCTTCACCTCCTCGCACAACTGCAGCAAAAAATTACAGCTAGACTACAAAACAAGAATCACCCAGATTCGTCAGAAAATTGAGCTGTATGGAAGTCCAACAACCAAGGATTTAAAGAAGCCACATTCATCCAGACAGGTAGGAGGGGCAGAGATGCCAAGAGGTACAGAGAAGTGGAGAGGCATGGAGAGGCATGGAGATGCAGAACAAGTGGTCCCACATTCACATGTGGTGGATAAAAGTGAGGAGAGATACCCTGGGAGCAAGAGATCCCAGCCTCAGAACAGATGACCCAGCCCAGGATTTCAGCACCAGGAAGTTAAGTCCCCATATCTTCTGGCTATAAAAATAAAGTGTGTATTGGGATGGTGGAAGAAACAGCAGGATTCTCAGGAAACTCTTCTTAAAGGGCTCACACAGGTTTTAGGACTTACACAGACTCACCCTTTCTTGATTCAGCACCAGGGCAACAACTGGAAGTGTACAAGTGGCATATAGGGAGAAAGTGCAGTGACTGGCAATAAGGCAAGTGACAGGAGATAACATCTTCCCAGGTAAATCTCTAGAGGCCAGGCAGCAGCACTGTGCCTTCCCTAAGTCCTCACCCACACAGAGCCCAGAGTGGTGACATGGATTGCCCCACCCTGACAATTACTTAAGGCTCTTCCCTGTACAAATTGCAGTTGTGCTTTTCTATAATAGGTCATGCTCCTAAGAAAAGGAGTCAAAGCAGCTCTATCTAACACAGAGAAACATAGAGAGGCTGCCAAATTGAGGAGAGAGAGAAATATGGCCCAAATGAAAAAACAAAATTCCAGAAAAAGAGCTAAGTGAAATTGAGATAACCAACCTATCAGGTGCAGAGTTCAAAATACTGGTTATCAGGATGATCAAAGAAATCATTGGGTACTGAAACAACATAAAAAAGACACAGGCAGAAGTGAAAATTACATTAAGTGAAATAATAAAAAAAAAACTCTATAGGTAACCAATAATGGAGGGGATGAAGCCAAGAATCAAACCAATGATTTGAAACATAAGGAAGAAAAAAACATTCAATCAGAACAGCAAGAATTTAAAAAAAAAATAAGGATAGACTAAGGAGCTTCCTGGACATCTCCAAATGTACCCACATCTGAATTATAAGGGTGCCAGAAGGAGAAGAGGAAGAGCAAGAAATTGAAAACTTATTTGAAAAAATTGATGAAAGAAAACTTCCCTAATTTGGTGAAGGAAATAGACATACAATCCAGGAAGCACACAGAGTCCCAAGAAGATGGACTCAAAGAGGACCACACCAAGACACATCATAATTAAAATGCCAAAGGTTAAAGATAAATAGAGAATCTTAAAAGCAGCAAGAAAAAGGCAGGTAGTTACAATGAAGTTCCTATAAGACTGTCAGCTGTTTTCTCAAAAGAAATTTTGCAGGCAGAAGGGACTGGCAAAAAATATTAAAAGTGATGAAAAGCAAGGACCTACAACTTAGATGACTCTATCCAGCAAAACTATCATTTAGATTGGAAGGGCAGATGAAGTGCTTCCCAGACAAGGTAAAGCTAAAGGAGTTCATCATCACCAAGCCATTATTATATGAAATGTTAAAGGGAATTATGTAAGAAGAAGAAGATCAAAACTATGAACATTAAAATGGCAATAAATTCACAACTCTCAACCACTGAATCTAAAAAAGCAAGCTAAGCAAACAAGTAGTACAGTAATGGAATAATAGATATGGAGATCATTTGGAGAGTTATCAGCTGGAAAGGGGAGCATGGGGGAAAATGTGCAGGAATTAAGAAGTATAAATTGGTAGGTACAAAATAGATAGGGGGGAGGCAAAGTACAGTATAGGAAATGGAGAAGCCAAAGAACTTATATGCATGACCCATGGACATGAACTAAGGTGGAGATTGCTGGAGGGAATGAGGGTACTGGATAGAGGGGGGCAAAGGAGGAAAAATTGGGACAACTGTAATAGCATAAACAATAAAATATATTTAAAAAAGAAATGGGTGTGAATAGACATTAATATTTTTACATTATAGATGAGAAACTGATTTTTGGAGAAATAATGCAAGTGACCCATGATCACACAGCTTATTAGGGAAATGCTGGGAATAAAACCTCTGCCTTATAATTCTGGATACTCAATCTTTTCTAATTGTATAACTCCAAACAGGGCTTTATACTAACCCCAGGGGCATCACCAATGTCCCCAGTCATCAGTAACTAAAAGAGTCTTTTCATCATATCATTTTATTATTTCCATTTTAAAACCATTCGGTGGTATTTTCCCATTGTTCTTAAGGTAAATAAAACTCATTGCCATGGACTCAAAGGCATTTGTAATGTAGTCTCAGCCTCTTTTCACAGTCTTTATCCTCCTCAGGTAGAGCCAACCGCCTACCATATACCCAATGACTCTTTCAGCTCAGGCTGGCCTGAAGTTCTGTACATCCTCCAAGTTCTGGAATGTCCTAAGGCATTTGTCCCCATGCTGTTATCTGTCTTTTAAATTCCAAAATTTGTCACTATTGCTATTGTTTATCTACATTAATTAGCTCCAACAAAATTTCAGGTGTTTGAAGGCAGAGACCATACCATATGTATTGGTGTGTTATTCAGAGCAAACAGTTCTTATTCATATAAATACCAATAGTTGCTTCTAAAATAAAACTAAGAATGGAATGTGAAACTAGTTATAGAGGTGCAACAAATTTAAAGTAAATTTATTTCAGCAAAAATGAGTACAAGCAAGTATTATAATAATTTCAAGACCCAAACCTTGGTATCAATAGTTTCTAAAATAGATATAGATTTGATCAATCAGAAACAAATCAATTCAGAAGAAGATATATTATTTTAATAGTACTCATACATGGGAAACCCATCACAGGTAATGAACAAGCACAAATATTAGTATTTTATGATTTTACAACTTCATGCTTTTTTAGTCTCTTTAATCTACAAAAATACTATTTTAGGCACACATTTAGCCTGAGGTGAGCATAGCTTTCCATTTGTTCTTGCTAAGGTGCAGGTGAAGCTTTCTTGAGCCCTCCAGGTCCACTCAGAAACCAGCTAAACAGCAGTAATTAGCTCCAGCTGATACTGTGTGGAGTAGATGAGTCATGTCTAATTCCCTGATCCACATAATTGGGAGATACAGTAAAATGTTGTTTCAAGCCACAAAACTTTGGAGTAATTTTTTCTAGAGCAACTGATAATTGAAGAATTTATTTAGCTGCTTATATGACCAAATACTATATTGAGAACTGGAGAAGTAAAGTCAGGGCATCTCCTTAAATTGCTTTTTGTAGCTTTTGCAAATTGAAACTTGTGTGCTTTTAAAAAAAATCATTTTATTTCTAAATTCAGGTTTGGATCACCAAAAGTCCACTTGGGTCTTCTGTGAAATGGCTTGTTCTTTAGTTATGCTTTGTGCATATAAAAAGGTAGATATAGGAGGGGGGAATGAGTAGATAGGGGGATGTTATGGACTGAATTGTGTACCCAAAATCTGTATGCTAAAGTCCTAGATCCTAGTACCTCAGAATGTGACAGTACTAGGAGATAGGGTTTTAAAGAGGTAATTAAGTTAAAATGAGGATGTGTAAGGTGGACCCTAATCCAATATGACTGGTGTTATAAGAGGGGAAGGTTAAAACACACAGAGAATGAATACACATGGAGCGAAGACCATGTGAGGACACAGGAGACAAACTAAGGAGGGAAGCCTCAGAAGAAAGCAACCACGATGAGACCTTGATCTCAGACTTCCAGCCTTCAGAATTGTAAGAAAATAATTTTCTGTCATTTAAGCCACCCAGTTTGCGGTAGTTTGTTATGACAGCCCTAGGAAACTAATACAAAGGCTCATGAAGAACTGGTGATAATGAATTGTCCTTTTTTTTTTCCAGTGGGAAAGAAGCAGCAACAGACTTCAACCTTTCAGAATTCAATATGTAAATTTGGCATCATTAAAACAAGGTCTGGCTCCCCTGTTCCTTGATGCAGCCACATTATATGGAGGGCACACACAGGCACCTCAGGTGATCTAGAGAAAGCCTCACTTAAATTCACTGTGCCAGCAAGACTATTTCATGTATCTATAGAATTTTAAGGAGTATATCAACTAGTTAATATTTATATACCAATGTGGCAAGGTATCATTATTATAATAGTAGATGGGTACGATTTTTGTTTTACTGAAGGGAAATCCAATATGAATAAAATAGCAACTTTTCAAATATGACATTTAATCCATGCAAATAAATCAAACTGAGAATCTATTATTCATTATTAAAAGGATGGCATATTTTTATTACACTGAGAATGAAACACAAATACTGTGAAAAATTTAGTGTCTTTCTTTGAAATTTTAAGACACTTATCATGTAGTCATTTAGCTTGTACTAGCACTCATTTTAAAATATTGCCATGAAATTAATAAGTTTGAAGCTTTATGCTTGAAAAGGGGATGCTCAATTTCAGTGAAATAGGCAAATTTATTTTTTATTTAAGGCTTCCTAAATACTTAAGATGGTAAAGTATTTCAGTAATACTCTGATTCCAATATGTATATGAAGAATATAGTTCATATTCCTGTCACTATTAGTCATGGCCATAGTGTTCTTCCATGAAGTGCTTTCAGAAAACTGCGCATATATCAGAAACTGATTAAAATGACCTAAAGTATTAATTCTTTAAAGCTGATGTCCCCAACATTATGCAAGTGGTTATTTTCTATGTGACATTTAATATCAAATAATTGAAATGATTTGAATAACTCACAGTAAGGAGTGGTCTCAAGGAAAACAGGAAAAGTTTCTCAAGGAAATCGTGCCTGAGCACGATTACTTTTATTGATTATTGATTATTACCATTAGTAATGGATAGCCCTGGACTATATTAAACCATGCAGCTTTAGCAAGTTTTCCATTGTATCAATTCAAGGAAGACCCTTTTTGTCAGTTTTTGAAAGGGTTGTTTCTGCTGGACTTGTGAGAATCTTGATTGAAAATGGCTTTTCCTGAGTTGTACAGGGGGTTACCGGGCATTCTGCATCGGCTGTGGTCTGGCTCCCTTACTCTCTAGCATTCAGTTCTTTAGGAATTCTCTTAAACTGGCCTCAATGCCCTCCTCTGTAAAATAGGATTATGTGAGTTTTAAATACTGTGATGTATAAATTGCTTAACATAGAAAATAATTAGTAGCTATAATTATTTTTATTATTATAACCCTATCTTAGAAACCTAACAGTGTCTTAGGTTTCTCTAGCCCTTTTAAACATTTCTTGAAGAAGTAATATTTAATCCATTATTGATTCTCTTCTCTAAGAAAGCTCAGTTTCCAGTAAATATATTTGATGCTATTTCATTTCTATTCCTTGTTACTGGGTTATTGTGAGGGATTTCAAGGATACTAGTGTAAAAAGTCACTTTAATACCATGTCACATTTTCTCTGGCAGGGAGAAAGAGTGATATGTATTAAGAGTCAGGTGTCCAAACTTTTGGTGTCTCTGGGCCACACAGGAAGAAGAGTTGTATTGGGCCACACATTGAATACACAAACACTAAAGAAAACTGATGAGCAAGAAAAAAGGTGTTAAGTAGATATATGGTTTTGTGTTGGCCTTATTCATAGCCATCCTGGGCTTCATGTGGCCCACAGACCATGGGTCGGACACCCCTGGTGTGCCAATTATATTGCTATGCACTTAATATACACTACCAATGCAAATATCACACAACCCAAGTCATCATTAAACACATTTTTCAGATGAGAGAAACCAAAGATTTAGAGATGAGAACTTGCTAAGGTGTTTGAAGCTGAGATTCCAAGCCAGATGTGAAACCCATAGTTCAACAAGTTTCACAACCCACATTAAAGGAAGTAGCATGACTGTTTATACCCATATTCTATATTTGTAATTACTCATAAATCCCTGTTTTCTTTCATATTTTTATTATAAATTTTATTTTTAATTATATTTTATTGATTATAATCTTATGATTGCCCCAATTTTTCCCCTTTTGTCTCCCACCAGTGAGCCCCCCAACACATTCCCTCAAGCAATCCACACATGTTGTCCATGTCCGTGGGTCATGCATATGTGTTCTTTGGCTACTTTATTTCCTAAACTGGATTTTATATTCCCATGACTATTCTGTAACTACCAATTTATACTTCTTAATCACTTCTTTTCTGCCCATCCCCCAACCAACTTCCAATCAAACAACCATCAAAATGTTCTCTTTTTTCTTTTTTTTAAAATTTTAATTGTTGTTCAAGTACAGATTTCTGCCTTTTACTCCCATCCCAGCCCACCTCCCAGTCCTCTCCACCACCCTCCTGTTTCCACCCCTTCCTTGTTTTTGTCCACGTGTCCTTTATACTTGTTCCTGTAAACCCTTCCTCTTTTCCCCTAAAATTCCCTCCCATCTCGCCTCTGGTCAATATTAGCCTGTTCTCTATTTCAGTGTCTTTGGTTATATTTTGCTTGCTTGTTTGTTTTGTTCTTTAGGTTCCTGTTAAGGTGAGATCATATCATATTTGTATTTCACCACCTGGCTTATTTCACTTAGCATAATGCTTTCCAGTTTCATCCATGATGTTTCAAAGGGTAGGAGCTCCGTCTTTCTTTCTGCTGCATAGAATTCCATTGTGTAAATGGACCATAGTTTTTTGATCCATTCATTTACTGATGGGCATCTAGGTTGCTTCCAGCATTTAGCTATTGTAAATTGTGCTACTATGAACATTGGGGTACATAAGTTCTTTTGGATTGGTGTTTCAGGGTCCTTAGGATATAATCCTATCAGTGGAATTGCCGGGTCAAAAGACAGATCTATTTTTAGTTTTCTGAGAAAATTCCATACTGTTTTCCATAGTGGTTGTACCAGTCTGAAATCCCACCAACAGTGCACTAGGGTTCCCTTTTCTTCACAACCCCTCCAACACTTGTTTGTTGCTTTGTTTATGATGGCCATTCTGACTGGTGTGAAGTGGTACCTCATTGTGGTTTTAATTTGCATCTCTCTGATAGCTAGCGATACCGAGCATCTTTTCATGTGTCTCTGGATCCTCTGTATATTCTCCTTGGAGAAGTGTCTGTTCAAGTCCTTTGCCCATTTTTTAATTGGGTTGCTTGTCTTAGAGTAGAGTCATGTAAGTTCTTTATATATTTTGGAGATTAAATCCTTGTCTGAGGTATAATTGGCAGATATGGTTTCCTATATGGTTGGTTCTCTTTTTATTTTAATACTGTTTTCTTTAGTTGTGCAGAAGCTTTTTATTTTGGTGAGATCCCATTTGTTTATTCTTTCCTTTATGTCCTTTGCTCTAGGGGACATACCAGTGAAAATACTGCTGTGTGAAATATCTGAGATTTTCCTGCCTGTGTTCTCCTCTAGTACTTTAATAGTGTCATTGCTCATATTTAAATCTTTTATCCACCTTGACTTTATTTTTGTTTATGGTGTAAATTGGTGCTTGAATTTCATTTTTTTGCATGTAGCTGTCCAGTTCTCCCAACATCATTTGTTGAAGAACCTATTTTATGTTGCTTACCCATTTGTTGAATGTTAATTGACCATAGAGACTTGGGTTTATTTCTGGGCTCTCTGTTCTGTTCCATTGGTCTATCTACCTGTTTTTATGCCAGTACCAGGCTGTCTTGATTACAGTGGCCTTGCAATACAGTTTGGTATCAGGTATTGTGATCCCTACTATTTTGCTCTTCTTTCTCAAAATTGCAGCAGCTATTCTGGGTTTGTTTATGGTTCCATATGCATTTTTGAAGTGTTTGTTCTATGTCTGTGAAATATGCCATTGGTACTTTAATAGGTATTGCATTGAATCTGTAAATTGCTTTGTGTAGTATGGACATTTTGATGATGTTAATTCTTCTGATCCATGAATGTGGTATATATTTCCCTTTGTTTGTCTTCCTTGATTTCTTTCTTCAGTGTTGTGTAGTTTTCTGCATACAGGTCTTTTACCTCCTTTGTTAGGTTTATTCCTAGGTATTTTATTTTTCTTTTTGCTATATAAAATGAGATTTTCTTCTTGATTTCTGCTTCTGTTGTTTCTTTGTGAGTGTACAAAAAAGCCTTTGATTTCTGGATATTAACTTTGTATCCCACTGTTTTGCCAAATTCATTTATTAGGTCAAGCAGTTTTTTTGGCAAAGTCTATAGGATTTTCTATGTACACTGTCATGTCATCTGCAAACAATGACAGTTTTGTTTCCTCCTTTCTGATTTGAATGCCTTTTATTTCCTTTTCCTGTCTGATCATTGTGGCTAAAACTTCCAATACTATATTGAAGAGAAGTGGTGAAAGTGGACAACCTCAT